>PVJH01030086.1:0-25193 GCA_004026705.1 Nesogale talazaci
GGCAACCGCTCCCTGCTCAGCAAAGCCAAAACCGGGTGGTTTGTGCTGCTGGTCCACGAGAAACAGCCAGACGGAAGAAAAGGAAGGAAAACCTCGTGAGTCCGAGGTGTAAACTGTCGTGTCCCCAGGAATGAAAGGAAAACAGGAGGCATTATCTGAAGTGTTTTGTGGGCATGTGCGTGCACACACACACACACACACACACACAACAAAGTTGTTACTGGGTCTACTTGATTATTTATATGCTTTTCTAAGTAATTCTGGGCAACGTGGTTAACGTCATTACAGGGTCTGTTCCACTGGGAAGAAATGCGGGGAGGCCGTTCTGTTGCCTCCGTCCATACCAGTTTGCTTTTCACTCCTCGGATTAGCAAAACCTGTCGCACTGAGAGCCTTTACGGCAGGCTTATTCATGCAACCTTCTTGGAAGGTGAATTTGGCAATAGCTGTCAAAATGCCGATGTCTTTGTCATTTGACCTAGCAGTCACACTCTTAGAAATCTACCAGTAGCTCAAATTAGCAGAGACAGACAAGGAGATTTGTTGAGGCATTGTTTGTGAGAGTGAAACGTTAGAGGCAACTGAAAGTCCATTAGGGGAAAGGTGGATCAATCGTGGGTCATACATACTATTGAGAAAGACACCCATGCAACATGACTATGTTGGGCTTGTGTGCTTTTCAAAATCATTTTAGTGAGGGCTTTTGCCATCATCTTTTTTTAATATAGATTTTTATTGGGGACTCTTACAGCTCTTATAACATTTAATACATCATTTATTTTTGTGGGCATCACTGCCCTCTGGTGGTCGTGGGAGCGACCCAGCCTTGCTCCCGGAGAGCTGCTGCTGGATTTGGTCCGCCGTCACGCACTCAACCACTACGCCACCGGGGCTCAGCCCTCATCATTTTTATTAAGCCTATTTGTACACATGTTGCCACATTCATTTCCAAACATTTTCTATTTGAGCCCCCTGGCATAAGCTCCTCTTTCCCCCTTTCCTCTAGTCCTTTTTTTTTTTTTTTTTAATTCCAGCTCCCTATATTTCCCATCATCATTTTCTAAACATTTACTTTCTATTTGAGCTCCTGCTATCAGCTCCTCTTTTTGCCCTCCCTCTTTCCCCCACCTCATGACCCTTTGATAAATTATAAATTATTATTGTTTTCATATCTTACACTGACTGCTGTCCCCAACTATGTTTTTTTTGTGGGGTTTTTTTTGGCATCACTGCCCTCTGGTGGGAGTAGAAGGCCCAGCCTTGCTCCTGGAGAGCTGCTGTTGGATTTGAACCACCAACCCAGTGGACCGCAGTCCCGCACACAACCACTACTCCACCGGGGCTCAGCCCCCCACCTATGTTGTTTTAAAGTGTAGAACAATATACTATAAGCTCAGGTTTCTTTAAAACAAACTTGGTAATATAAAATTTTGATTTTATATTCATCATCAATGGGTTTAATGTTTTTGTTTTTATTTATTTTTTTAAAGTCGGGTTTATTCAGTAACTCAATAAATGCAATTCATCTATTTTAAAATTGCAAAGATACACTCTAAGCCAGACTTTACCATTTGTACCACAGAGTTTCTAAAAATACAAAATAAAGATTTTTTTTCCTCATAAGCTCTTACATTGATTGTATGTCAAAAGACTCTTCTTCTGAAATTAGGTAGTTGAACTAACTTGGGTAATTTAAAATGCTGTTCATGTGATTGACAGTTATGGGTCTTGTCATAATTTGACGCTTTTCTACCTAAATGCCCGCTCTACACTTAGGTGGTCGAGCCGGAAGAAGACGACTTCCAAGATTTTCAAGATGCTACTAAGTCAGGGTCTCTTGCTGGCTCCTTCAGTGACTTCCAAGAGCTGACTGCTTCCTCCCCAGCAAATCCTTCCCAGCAGGGAGACAGGTAGGAAAAGCTGAATACATTGAGCAGTGTCTTTAATAATAAAAAAAATGACAGCACCTACAATAAGAAGTAAATATAATTAAGAAAACTGTGGCTCCCTACTCTAATATTTTCCTGATTATATTCCTATTTTTCACTCTCCTTACTTCTCTCCCCTTAGTCTGCCTTAAATGTCAGCTCCTGCCATCTCTGTACACACCTGCATGCCAATTTTTTTCTTCTTTTGCCATAGCTAAATCTGATTTGTTACAGCGGAGTAATTATGTTGCAATGATGACTGCATGTCCTTATAGAAGGCCCAGAGATTTGACTGTTGAAAAACTCTGTAGGCAGGGGCACATATAATTTGATATTGTTGTAGTACAATGTAGTGTTTACTTCCCACACAAATCATGATTGAGTAATCTAAATACAATTACTTATGCATGTCTATCTTATATAAAATGAGAGCAATAGCTTTTAGGGCTTCGGATATCTGTTTGAGTACACAGGCACATAAAACTTTAATGTGTCATATACTAGTTTAAATCATAGGTACAGTAGCTGATTTAGTATGTCGTCAGTATTTCTCCATCTCACTTTTTAATAAAGTAATAAGGTATTTCATCCACAGAGTGTAACATACTCAACATCTACAGAGTGTAGCACACTCGACTTTGAGTGTACAATATCAGTTTCTTTGGTTTCATATTTTAATTTCATTGATTTCAAATTTGGAATTTGTTCCTGGTAAGATACATGTTCTGCTTCTTTTATGTTTCTGTTTGTGCACATTCATTCATATCTTACATTTTAGCTAGTTGACTATCTTTTGTGTGTGTGTGTGTGTGTGTGTGTGTGTGGGCATCACTGCCTCTGGTGGTTGTGGGCACTACCCAGCCGCCGCTGGATTTGAACCGCCAAACATGCGGGCTGCAGTTCCGCACTCAACCACTTAGACCACCGGGGCTCAGCCCTACTATCTTTTTAATTAACACCTTCTGCATGCTGTTTTATTGACATAGTTCACATAGTACACAACTCAGAAGTAAACATATTTAAAAGAGCTGTGTAGTCATCACCACAATCAATTTTAGAACATTTTCTTCTTTATCATGCTCATTATTAGCTCCCCATTTTCCCCAGTCTCCCCTGCAACAACCCCAAGAGACTATTATTGTCAACAGTCCACTTATTATTGCTTTAGATTTACCTATCTTGGGTTTCATATAAAGAAAAACATACAAAAATTTATTTTCTTATTCCAGTTTTGCAAAGTAGCTGCAAGAGGCAAGGCCTTAAGGGACAAATAGAGTGGTAGAAAAACTAGAAAATTGGCTGAGGCCCGGTGGCGTAGTGGTTGTGCACGGGACTGCGGCCCACTGGGATGGAGGTTCAATTCCGGCTCCACAGGGGCAAAGGATGGGCCTCTTACTCCCACCACCTGAGGGCAATGATGCCCCCCCCCAAAAAAAAAAAAAAGAAAGAAAAACTAGAAAATTGATAGTGGTCATAGTTGCAAAACCTAGCGTGTCATTAAATTACACATTTAAAATGTAAAAGTCATTAATGTTTTGAAATATATGAGTATATATATAATAACAAGGTTTTTTTAATTAAATACTAATACATGTTACAATAGGGATGAGCTTCAAAAACAAGACAAGTCAAAAAAGATCACATCACGATTCCACTTACATGGAATGTTCCGATTAGACAAATCAATAGAGACAAAAACTAGTATGGTAGGCTGGGTTGAGTAAAGAAACAACCCATGACACTCATATATGTGTAAGAAAGAGCTTATAATCAGAAAGCTGATTTATTCCAGCAAAAATCCCAACCCTGTCCAACTCAAGTCCTTAACCCCCTCCTCGGACTCACACAAGCAAAGCTGCAGGATACAGGAAGATCACAGACCGGGGCATGCAAAGTCTTGTGCATCCAATGGCAGTGGATACATCTCCAGCGCTCCTGCCCCCATCTGGGTCAACCAGAAAGAAGGTGAAGGGGGCGGGGGGGAGGAGGGGAGGAGCAGGGGAAGTTACCAGAACCTTCCTTAAAAGAAGGTCATGCCTACAAGGAAGCACCATTAGACTGTGACCTGATTGACAGGCCAGAATCCACCCCGACACTTTTATATCTTCATTATAAAAGGATGACATGAAACCATGCAACTACCACAAGAGATTAGTGATTCTGTAAGGGAGGAAGGGGAGAATGGAAAATGATGGATAGTCGGCCTGAGGTTTCTTTTTGGGGTGATTAAACTGTACTAAAATTGATTGTGGTGATGGTTGCACATATTCTCTTAATTTTAAGAATACATATATTAAACACATGTGAGGGACATAGAGAAGAAACCAGAGCACTGCTGGGGCATTTGGCTATTAATTTAAAGGTCAGTGGTTCAAACTCACTGCTACTCCACAGACGAAAGATATAGCTTCCATAGACTGAAAACTCTATGGGGCTCTATCCTATGGGTCACTATGACTTGAAATTACTTCCACATCAGTGGGATAGAAGGAACATGATGAACGTGGCTATAAAGAAATGGGATACCCAAGACCTCGACACCAGGCTGACCTTGAAAAACATAATGAAAAATCTACCTAAGATCGCATTCTTTGAACAAAACTTAGATATGCTTTTTTTTTTTTTAATGGGCATCACTGCCCTGGTGGGAGTAGGAGACCCAGCCTGCTCCTGGAGAGCTGCTGCTGGATTTGAACTGTCAACCCTGTGGGCCGCAGTCCCGCACACAAAAAACGTACACATTCTATTGCTAACTAGACATCTCTATCCGAATGCCCCCAACCATCTCAAATCCACTGCATAAAAGTGAACTTGTTACTTTTCTACTTAAAGCAAAAAAGTGTGTTACTATTCTCCCTACCTTGTTAAATGATGTCACCACAACCATTTACCAAATCCTAAATAGGGATTTGCCTGTCTCCTCTCCTCTTTGCCAGCGTCAGCTCTTACTGGCCGATCCCCCTGTGTGCTTTGCTGACTCCTCCACATGCCTGCCCCACAACTTCTCTCCAGTTGTGCCAAAGATGGCTCCACATTGACCAAGATCTTTCAAACTTCTGGCCCTCAGACATTCTGTTTTTCTTCATCTAAAACACACGTAACTGTTCTATGATTATTTCTAGTTCTATTACAAAAATTGTCTTTCTTAACCTTTCCGCCATCGCTCCCCATCTCCAAGAGGAGGTAAGGGCCTGCCCTTCGCCCTCTGCTGGGCCAGACAGGTCCAAGTTACTGCCATCCCATATGTTCAGAGTAAGACTGTGCACCAGGGTGTTTTCAGTGGTTGCCTTTTAGATTTCCAGACCTTTCCTTCTAGGATTGCTCAACGCTCCCATCTCTTGGTTAGCACGTAGGTCCTAATGAATAGCTGGACCCTAGTTATGTTCTAGGGACCAGGCCACGTAGTAGGGTACAAATTTTGCTGCTAACTGCAAGGTCAGCAGTCTAAAACCATTAGCCATTCTTCGGGTTGGGGGGTGGAAGATAGACTCTCTCCTCCCGTGATTTACAGTCTTGTCTCGGAAACCCACAAGGTCAGGTCTGCTGTTTAATAGGGACACTATAAGTTGGCATCGACTCGGTGGCAGTGGGTTTGTATTTTTTGAGTTTGAATTGTAGTGTGGAGTTGCTTCTGATTTACCAACCCTACAGGACAAGATAGAACTGCCACAAGGGTTTCTGAGACTGACTTTGCGAGAATAGAAACCTCCTCTTTCTCTGCAGCTGGCGTTCTCCAACTGTATATCCTCCAGTGCGTATCCTCTCTGCACCAGCGCTACAAACAGACTCCTGTACTAGGTTATAAGTAGCAGAAATGACTGTGTCATATTATATCTATAGGGTTTCGCATAGAACATATAATTAACAAAGTTTTCATGAATATAGAATGTGGGCTATCAACTGACACCAAATTCATTCCTCTAGGGGTAGGGGGAACTTTACAGTAATTCAAAGTTTCAGGATAGAAAGTTTTTGGTTTTTGGTTTTTTGGGGGGCATCACTGCCTCTGGTGGTCGTGGGCGCTACCCAGTGCCGCTCCTGAGAGCCACCCCTGGATTTGAACCGCCAAGCCCGCGGGCTGCAATCTCGCACTCAACCACTTACGCATCCGGGGCTCAGCCCAATAGAAAGTTTTTATGATAGTAACCAGACCTGAGATATATAGAGTATTAGCAGTTATATGTATATTCATGTACAGTATGATTCTTACCATAATAGTTTATTTTTGCAGGTGTTCCTTTTAAAGTTCTGAATTGACTATTTCTATGCTTTCCCGGAATGTAAATATTTTGCTGATGACTGATAGTCATTGTTGTCACTTATTCATTCTGTAAATATTTATATTAGCTAATGATAGCTCTCTTCGATTTGGTACTACATGTATATGTGATGAATTTCCGAGTTTCTGATATCAGTGTTCTACACTGTGAGTTTATCTTTTTTTTTTGGGGGGGGGGGGCATCACTGCTCTCCGGTGGTGGGAGTAGGAGGTCCAGCCCCACTGCTGGAATTGAACCTCCGCCCCAGTAGGCCGCAGTCCCACGCACAGCCACTACGCCACCGGGGCTCAGCCCCATGAGTTTATCTTTTAAAGAGATTTGTTAATTCCTAATACGAATAACCACGTCTCGATGAGACCACTTCCAGTGGGCACATCTCCTCTGAGGCCCAGAAACAGCAGAGGTGTTAGGAGAGGGTTAGAGGGAGGCTAGAGTGGAGAGCAGGGGTCAGCAGGCCCCGACTTGCGAGCCACACGTGGCTCTTTCAGGGTGAACGTGCGGCTCTGAAGTCACACTGAGAACACTTGAAGGTTATTATTTCAGATCACGGCGATTTCATGTATTTGGAAAAACAGATTTAAAGCTCTTGAGTGATTTTAAAGTTGTTAGGAGGGACAGGATTGGCTCTTTGGTCTCAAGAGTTTGCAGACCGCTGGTTTAGCGCATTGATCATCTAAGAAAATGGTAGTAGTTAACATGAGTTACAGATTCCTGACTTAATCTGTAAAGCTTTCTAGAAATTATGAGTGGCATGATGAAAGTGATTCTTGTTATATCTGTACGTGGCGATCCTGTGTGAAATGAGAAGTCTTTGGGTTTGTCACTGCTGACAAGTATGCCGATGAGAAATTTGTTGGACTTGGTTTTGGACTGGTCGTTGAAGTTAAAGGAGAAAGAGCAATGAGCCTAAATCCAAAGGCGTGAAAGAGAGACTGGCAGACAGCGATAGCATTCATTTATTCACCCAGAAAACACTTCCGACTGCCAGCTGCTGGAGCCTGCAGTAATAAATACAACAGACATGGAGCATTGGTGATAGACAAGTTCAAGAAGAGTTGAGGCAGAGGGATTTCTAAGTATTTCTTTTAAAATCTAAATGGACGGACAATAAAAGGATTCCGCAGCACGTGGAGTGATTACAAAACATAAATGCGTTCACTACAGGAGAAAGCAGAGTGGTAATTGTTTTAGGTGGCTGTATGCCTCTCCTAGAAGTCCCAGTGGTGCTGTGAGTTACGGGTCAGGCTGTTAACCACAAGATTGGCAGTTACAGCACAACAGCCATTCCAAGGGCGAAAGCGCCTGTGTCTGCAAAGATTTACCGTCCCAGAAGCCCTGCAGACGCTGTAGTGTACAGGGTAGCTGTGCGTCTGCATTGACTTGATGGCAGTTTAATATGGATTCCTCTTTGGATGCCTCTGGACTTTTCAATAGATTGTAGACTTCAGAACAGTACATCTCTTACTGGAGTACCTTACTTTATTTATTTTTTTTTTTTAAGGCATCACTGCCCTCAGGTGGTGGGAGTAGGAGACCCAGCCTTTGCTCCTGGGAGCCGGAATTGAACCTCCACCCTAGTGGGCCGCAGTCACTGCGCACAACCACTACGCCACCGGGGCTCAGCCCCTTACTTTATTTTTAAAGAGTAGAAATAGCTGTTTGCGTGTTTGGAAGAGAATGATCACTTAAGAGAAAGAACTAGAATGAATTATTCATTGACATGCATAAAATTACAGTCGGAGTCATAGCTTTATTATAAGTGGGATTTTATTTGTTGATGTCAATCAACGGTGGTATTTCATATGAGTATGTTCTATTTTTACCCCCACTTCTATAATAATATTTTGGAATTGATAATATCCTTTTAATGTCAGATTTCAAAAGATTTTACTGAAGTTAGTGGGCCATGGGAAACAAAAAGTTCATTCCATCTTATGGGTTGTTTCTAAGCTATTCATTTACCCTGGTTCTTGTGTAACACTCTCTACTTTAGTTATCTATGGAACGTGAAAAAACGCACATATACTATATAAATGATTGCCTGTTATATTTGTCTTCATAACATGTTGCAGCTGTTTGGTAGTGAGTGAAATTAAATCACACACACACACACACACACATACACACACACACACATTTGATGGCACTGAGTCCTAAAACCCTGTGGACATCATTAGCATGCATGTGCCAGAGCCAGGTTTGTACCTGGCTTGTAGGCCCCTGATAAGAAGATTTAAATGACTATGGAAAGATTTTTTTGCTCCTAGGCAAAGAATTCAATAGAAATCCATTTATATAACTTGTATGTGTGGTATTGAATGACACAAAATAGTGGTGGAATGTAGTCATTCATATGTAAAGTTTTTCTTCCAGGGAGCTGTCTAGGTCTGATAAGAAGAAGGGTGGGGGGAGGGGAAGCAATGCTTTTCTAGTATGTGTTTAAGGCTTCCAAGAATTACCCAGATACTACTCATTACACTACTTTCCTGTCCGGTGAGAAATATGTTTACAGGCAAAAGTATCTTTATCTAATTTTGAAGTGATTGTTGTTTTGCTATAAAGATAGCCCCAGGAATCGCTGATGTGAGCCTTGTAAAAATGCAAATTGTATTTTGCTACTGCTGCTTATCAGCGGTGTGAACTTCTGCCAGTAAGCAATGCAATTTGATCAAAAGAAGAACAATTTACATCTTGGCTTGAACAACATTTCATAAATAGATTTTTATCTTAACTATTCCACCTCTGTACTCTGAACTTATTTTAGAGAACATATTGAAGTTAACGTAATTGCTTTAAATACATAGTTTCCCCCTCAGATCGGGTACCTATTGGAGCAGTTCATTTTGGTCATTTTATGGACCCGAAGTTAAAGATGGCAGGTCACCCTTCTATCTACTTCTGAAGCCATTTCAGTCTTTGTTTTTATGACCTAAAGAGATGTTAGACATTCGGTGTGGATATGATCCTTCTTAAATAAAATTATTATTGTTTGGGTAGTGTTTTATTATATTAATATGTATATGTGTATGTGTGTGTTAATATAATTGTCTCCAAGGAAGAGAGTATTGCTTTATTTATTTGTGAAGTTGTGTATCTAGTTTTTAAGTTTTACAGCAGAAAGTCATATATTACATAAGCTAGATACCTATTTGCCATTTAAATTCCAATCCCCTATCTGGTGTTAAGGGAAGGATTTCATGTTCTAGACATTAAGAACATGTCTTTCTCCCTTTTTTAGTGCCCCTTCTTTGTTGATGCCACTTACGGGAACTAAAACGTCATCCTCCATGGATAAATATGCTGTGTTTAAAGGAATCGGAGCTG
Source organism: Nesogale talazaci (assembly GCA_004026705.1). Taxonomy (NCBI): domain Eukaryota; kingdom Metazoa; phylum Chordata; class Mammalia; order Afrosoricida; family Tenrecidae; genus Nesogale; species Nesogale talazaci. The sequence goes on from PVJH01030086.1 coordinate 9,533, forward strand.
ACAAGACATCTGAAAATACTGTTGCATTTGGAGGTAAAACAAAAAACCAGTTTTTAAAGCTGTGAGTGTCAGCTGTAAGTAAGCTGTATGAATCTGCGTTTTTATTTGTGGTCTTGCGTGCACAGTGTGCACGGTGCTCACACTGCCCGTCGGGTGTGCCTGCGTCCTGGGTCCGCCCCAGGGCCTTCCTCACCCTCACGGCGCCGCTCCGCTTTTGCCTCCTAGAGCCTGGGGATAAGTACAGCGCTTTCCGAGAACTCGAACAGACAGCAGACAATAAGTCTTTAGGTAAGTGTTTGGGTCCTTCACTATATAAACCTTCCTTTTGTAATAAAAGGGACTTTTGATGCTTCATTCAGTGACACTACTAAACACCCTTTTATTTTATTGGATGGATGTTTATAGGAGAAAAATGAATGGGTAAAAATTGTAGTGCAGTAATGGTTTACTATGATGGCTATTCAAACCAAGTATATTTTAATTACGTAAATAAACCTTAATGTATACCTACTATGTTTCATAAATGTTACGATAAGTGGGTGGAGGATACTTGTGAAATAGAGATAAGATTTTTATTTACTTAGTTATTTGTGGTTCGGGAAATTATTTTTTTTAATTTACAGCAAGCCAAAAATGAATGCTATTTCCTCAGAAGATAGTGCACTCTTTCACTGACATTCTTCAAGCCCAGTTCAATTCCTGTGTGAAATGGAGGGTGTGACTACTTTTAGTTATTGGTTATTAGAGAGATAGTCAACAAGACCTCAACTGTAGATAGTCTAGCAATCTATGGAGTGGACTGTAGACAGCAACCAGTTACTTTTATGAGATTTTCAAGATTAGTTACAATTTCATAGTACAAAGTTATGAAAATTTTGTTTAGCTTTGCCTAAACACAGTGAGTTGCTGGGTCTTGGGAGACACCAAGGTCAATTGGTATATTACAGTCTACAAGGACAATGTTCTATGTGCTATTTTGGGTACTAGCAACTAGGATTTTAAAATCTTGTGAGTGGCCATTTAAGGAGCAGCTATTGTTCTCTTCCCCTCCAGAACAAAAGAGAATAAAGTAAATCAAAGATGATCTAAGGAACTAATGAATGACAGGGACGTTAGGCTCCATGACTCCGATATCAATAGAACTAGATGGTACCTGGTCATCTCTACAGAAAGGAGTCACATTAGCACATAGGTTTCCAAACTTATTTGGCCTACTTCCTTTTCAGGAAAAATAATACTTTGCAAGCCACCCCATCCCCAGAACTAAAATCTATAGCCTATAATCTAAGATAAAGTATAGGTATCTGCTTTTGCAACCCCCTTGGATCATTCCATTGTCCTCCAAGGGGCAGTATTGCTCACCCTGGGAAACACTGCGTTAGAAGAACCTAGATAGAGTACAAGAAAAATGTGGACCAAAACTCAAAATCGTAAAAAAGACCAGATAAAGACTGGCAGAACCCCCAATACTACAACCCTTAATTTCCCTTCAGGTCTGGAAATGAACTCATTTTTCCTCTCAACCATACACACAGTCTGTAAGAGGAGCAGTTATACTCAGGAGGGATGCATTCCTCGAAATAATCAACCACACGAGAACCAAAAGGCAGATTTCAGAAGGAGGTTAGGAAAGAGGAATTGAAACAGAAAACATGGAGGGAGGAAATAGGAAAAGCGATGTTACATGGTAGGGATTGCATCCAATGACTTGAAAACAAATGTGTCTAAATTGTTGCATGGAAATTTGATTTATGCTACAAACCTTCTCCCATTCCTCAATAAAAAGTTAAAAATGAACAAAAATATAAATACAAATAAAAGTGAGAAACTATTTTTGCTCATCAGGATATCAAGATAAAATGGTTGGGTATAATTTAAAGAAAAATATGAAAAAAAAAGAAAAAGATGAAGTGAGCAATGTTTATGTGAATATGCAGGTTCCAACACTTATAAAGGGGCATAAGTAGATTGAAAGAGATGATCTTTTTAGAGTCATGGTATAAGCCCATGAGGAACTTTTAGTTTGGTATCATAACTCCTAACAATGCATTTATCATCTTTTTATCTAATATAAATTTGGAGGGAAGAGCATGATGTAATATAGATTCTCTGGGGAAGGATATTAATGAGCATATGGCATATGCTGTGAAAGCCAATGGGCAAAGACACAGATGTCACCAACATCTACACAGTGCTTTCACCAGTTGCCATGCAGTCGATTCCAAGTCAGAGTGGCCCCAGTTCATGGGGACAGGTGTGTCCGGAGAACTGTGCCCTATTGGTTTGTAGCGATGACTATTTCAGTGTACAACACTGGATGAGCCCTGGTGGTGTAGTGGTTGTGTGTGGGACTGTGGCCCGCAGGGTTGAAGGTTCAAATCCAGCAGCGGCTCTCCAGAAGCAAGGCTGAGCTTCCTACTCCCACCAGGGCAGTGATGCCACAAAAAGGAAAAAAAGAGTAGAACACCACATCTTTCTTCTGAGTTGCCTCTTGGAGGATAGGCACCCCCGACCATTTGCCACACCAGGGACTCTTCCTAAGCAGGACCTGCATTGGTGTTGTGAGGCGTCTTTGACTTGATTTCAACTCATACTGACCCCATTCAACAGAGTAAAAGTACCCTGTAGGATTTGCTATACAATAATCTTAACCAGAATGCGTCGTCAGGTCTGTTTCCCTGGAGGTATGCAGTGGGTTTGAACCACTACCCTTTCAGTTAACAGTAGAGTGCTTTATCATTGTGCCATGAGGGCTCCTGGCAATAGTTTAAACCCATTCCTGTCCAGTCTTTTCTGACTCATCATGACCCTATAGGTCCGAGCAGAACTGCCCCAAAAGCTTCCCAAGACTGTAAACTGTCCAGAAGCAGGCAGCACTATCTTTCTCCCAATGAGCAGGTGGTGGTCCCAACTGCCAAGCGTCTGTTTAGTAGCCAAGCTCTTAGCCACCGCACTGCCAAGCGGCAGCACTTTTGTCAGCCCTGTTGACAGAACCCCAGGTGTTGGTTTTCTTTGTTTGCTTTTATTGCTGGGTCTTAATTCTAAGGCCGTCAAAGCAGAAATGCCAACTTTGTTCATTGTAGGTGCATGTATTTAAAGCTTCTCATGGATGTATATATATAATGTATATATATTATATGGATATAAATAATTTTATATGTATAATACTTTCGTTGAAAACATGTTGTCCAGGGCTGAGCCCCGGTGGCGTAGTGGTTGTGCGCGGGAATGTGGCGCACTGGGACGGAGGTTCAATTCCAGCAGTGGGGCTGGGCCTCCTACTCCCACCACCGGAGAGCAGTGATGCCCCCCCACCCCCCCAAAAAAAAAAAAAGAAAAGAAAACATGTTGTCCTGACTTCTTCAAAGTATGTAAAAGTTTTATCGTAGAATTCATGAAGAATCTTACAGTACTGTGGCCGGAGGTGTCGATTTCTTAGGTTATTAAATAACAATTTAATAATATTTCCTTTTTCTACACCCCATATTTCAGTCATAACCTAAAATATGTAAAGAAAATTCTATATCGTATATTGAAATGGGTGGCATAGTGGCTGCCTATTGGGCTGCTAGCTGCAAGGTCAGCAGTTCAAAACCACTAGCCCCGCCAAGGGAGAAAAAGTTGATGCTTCTTACTCCTACCATCAGTTACAGTTGTAAAATCCCCAGAGGGGGCTGAGCCCCGGTGGCGTCGTGGCTGAGTGCGGGACTGTGGCCCACTGGGTTGGCGCTTCAAATCCAGCAGGAGCAAGGCTGGGCCTCCTACTCCCATCAGAGGCCAGTGATGCCCCCCCCCCCCAAAAAAAAAAAAATCCACAGAGACAGCTCTACCTTGTCTTACAGGGTCCCTAGGAGTTGGCATTGACTCAATGGCAGTGAATTGAGGATGAGGATCTAAAAAGTGGCCATGAGGAAACTTATAAGAGAGGACTCCTGAAATTAAAAGCTTAATGTACCTTCTGATATTTGAGCTTCAAATAACTGCAACTTACTTCTTTGGAGGGGGGAAAAAGACCTTTGTTGTTTGTACATTTCAACCCACTCTTTAAAAATATTTCTCACCTTTTCACCCAGCTTACATTTCTGATGGAAGAGTTTATAATTCATCAGTAAGTCTAATTTGCTGTGGTGTTCTCTTTAAAAATAACAAAGCAAACCCTGTCAATTTCACAGATATTTCAAAGCAGCACATCAAAAACTTAGGCCAGGATAAAATTGATTACCTTTTATCCATAGATGTAATGCACAAATACTCCGTGGTACATGTGCCTTAAAATTTTTAGGGTGATTTTCAAAAAGTTTTATATGTGCTTCTTCTGTCAGTATGTGAAATTGACTTCAGTTTTCCTAGAGGTATGTCTTGAGACATAAACTACAGGAAATCTAACTGCTGCTCCTCTCTCCTAAAATGACCTATTACTATGAAATGGGTTTCTCTAACCTGATCATTGATGTTGGTGAATTGGTTTAGCTCTTTAGGTTAAGACGAACACTTAGCTCTCAGTGTTGCCCAGGCTTTTCTCGTTAGTTTACCATCATATCTCTCATGTTACAAGCACAACATATTTAAGATCTGCATTATTTTATATGCCAAATGTAAGAGTTAGATTTTAGTTTTAAACTTTTTTATGGTTCGTAAGGTTCTATATCCCAATTTTAGGGAAGAAATGGGATATTCTGGTCTTTCTTAATGAAAAAGGAAATTAGAGCTTTACTTAGATGGATTTCTGGAGGTAGCAGTTATATTTTTAATAAGTGCCATTGCTTATAGCTGTGTTTTATATCTTTAGTATTCATTACTTAGAATAGCCTAGTGCAGTGGTTTTCAACCTTCTTAATGCCATGACCCTTTAAGACACCAACAGAAACCTGAGCCCCTCAACCTGCTAGCAGCAAATCTATGAACGTGCTACCGTTCCTATGAAATGGAGACTAGAAGCCCTGTTAAGAACCAGCATGTGAACTGAACCTTGTTATTTATGAGCAGTCCATGGATCACCTATTCTCTCTAACCACAAGATAAGCAATGCTGTCACTAACCGCATCATCAGAGTAGCACACTGTAGACCAAAGTCTTAATCATGTCCTTTGAAATTTGGAAGAACAGAAGTGGTCTTTACTCAAATCTCTGTGTGTTTCAAAAACAAGGTAAGTATTCATTGGTACAGTAAGAGGACTGATTTCAAGGAAAGCCGAGTGCTCACAGATCTTCCTGTGCAGTCCTACTTGGCAGTTGGGAGGGACTGCTTCCCACTGTGCTCCAGACCACATTCTCAGCACCCGTGCCTGCAGATTAAAGCCTTCAGGCGCCTAAGCGAGACCACACTGTTCTCATAGGGCCTGCTTAAGCAGAATAGCGACGTCCTACATCGAACATTGTAGGATTTCTCTTACTGCTCCATGGGTGCCTCTAAAGTTTGGGGTTTTTTCCCTTCTTTTTTAACAATTGAATTAGTACTTCTGTCCACATGTCATACAGTTCAATAATTTAGTCATATTAAGAAGACTTGTACAATTATCACCACAGTCAATTCTGGGATATTTTCTTCTTCCATGTACTCATTGTTGGTCATATAATTGTTTTCCTTTTTCCTAATTGTGGCAAAATGTACACAACAAAACATTCTCCAATTCCACAACTCATTTTCATCATCTGATGATCAAGGAACAGGTTTTATCTTTAGAGGGCCATAATTTCTCCTTGGTACCCATTTCATATTCTATTGTATGTTCTTACCATGCTTGGCTGGCTAGCCATAGAGAAGTATTCTGAATATGCCTTGGGCTACTAACAACACTAGGAAATAAAATAGTGCTGTTAGGTGTTCCAAGTTTGATTTTTGTTTATTCCCTTTGATGTGAAAGCACATAAGTGGTATCCAAAAGGCTGTTTGATGGCTTTTAAATTGCAATTAAATAATGTCAAGCCAATGGAGAAAAATCTACATTAACATTATGGTTGTAATTGAATATGATGTGTATGATGTTATTTTCAGCTTAACGTGCTTTGTTTCTGTTCTTCATTTGGTTGTGCTTTTCTTTCAGGAGAAAGCTTTGCAGAATTCAGATGCACGGGAACTGATGATGGATTCACTGACTTTAAAACAGCAGATAGCGTATCACCCCTAGAACCTCCAGCAAAAGAAAAGACTTTTCCTACATCCTTCCCCTCAGGAATTGTACAGACACAGAAACCACAAACACATGCGAAAAACCCTCTGAATTTAGCAGACCTAGACATGTTTTCCTCAGTAAGTTGCAGTAACGAGAAAGCGGTCTCTATTTCAGCTGCATTTAATGCATCAAAATCTGTTACCGCGCGAGGACAGCCAACAGATTCTGCTGCAACTGCAACAGCACTGGCGGCGACCAAAGCTTCTAGTTTGGTTGATGAGTTTGGAGAATTCAGCCTTTTTGGGGGCTATTCTAGTCCAGCACCTGCTGGGGAGCAGGATGACTTTGCAGATTTCATGGCTTTCAGTAATAGCTCCATTTCATCTGAGCAAAAGGCAGGTGACAAATATGATGCCTTGAAAGAGGAAGCTGGTCCTGGTCCGCTCACCAACAACTCGGGCAGCACAGGGAAGAGTGGACAGAACCCAAGTGCTGCGCCTACCAGGTACGATGTCTTCAAGCAGCTGTCTCTGGAAGGCTCTGGACTAGGTGTGGAAGAGCTCAAAGAGAGCACTCCTTCAGGAAAAAGTGATGACGATTTTGCTGACTTCCATTCCAACAAATTTTCTTCCATGAACTCAGACAAATCCCTTGGGGAAAAAGCTGTGGCCTTCAGACACACCAAGGAAGACTCTGCTTCCGTGAAGTCCTTGGATCTCCCTTCCATCGGTGGCAGCAGTGTTGGCAAGGAGGACTCTGAAGATGCACTCTCTGTTCAGTTTGACATGAAATTGGCTGATGTGGGAGGCGATCTTAAGCATGTCATGTCTGATAGCTCTTTGGATTTGCCAACAGTTAGTGGCCAGCATCCTCCTGCTGCAGGTGAGGAATTGGTGAGATTGCTCTGGTGATGGTGATGGTGATGGTGATGGTGATTTCCAAGGTGATTCTGTGGGTGCCACCTGACTGAAGAGCAAGGCTGTGGCCTTTTCCCTTTGTGCATCTCTAATAATGCACCTCCTGGTTGCCAGTCGCCATTGTTGTGGCCAAGCGGTGGTCAGTGTGATTCGATGGCAGCTTAGAATGGAGAAGGAAAAGAGTGTTTTTGCCATCTCACAGGCACATGCAGACCTACTGCTAAACAAACTCACATTGCCGGAATTTGCATAAAGACCTTTTAAGCGTCAGCAACGTTTCTCCATTTCTGTGAGTGAGGTCAATGTTTCCCCGCGTTTTTCTCCTCGAGTTTATTTGGCAGCTGCCAACCTAGGAGTCGATGTGGTTTACAAAACAGGCTCTCGTGCCGAGAAAGTAAAACTTGCTAACTAATCATATTGCAGTTTGCCACGTTCCTTCAAGAGAAGAGGGAAAGAGTTTGTGCGTGGGTATCCTGTATGCCAGAGTGTGGCGAGGAGGAGGGCATGTGTTGGTATTGTCGATGGAATCCAGGTACTGTTTTTAGTGTTAACTCTATTGCTGGAAGTATTAAGTGGTAACAAATCTCTAGATGCTAGAATAGATAGCTACTAACTGTCTGATAAAATATTTGAAAACTGACTACAAACACCTTATAAGGAGCCCTCTTTAAATTCAGTGTGGATTTACATGTAGCCATTTATTCTCTAGTCCACCTTTCTGTCATAAAAACTCGATTCCCAAGTGTCCTAGTTTTTTTTTTTGTTTCGTTTGCTTTTTGATATGTAATATAGAGAGATAAACCTATTTTGTGGCCTTTAATAATGAGAACTATCTCAACATTACTGTAGTACTCTAGAAAATGTATTATGCCTATGGAGGCTTTCGGGGACTGACCCTTGCAAGTTTACAGAGAAGGCCAAAATTGTAAAGGGTTCAAGCATTTGCCTGAATTCGATTGGTAAATCGGAAAGCAAGATCGCGTCCATTCTTTGGCTGTTGAGATGTTAGCAGTCTGCTCAAACAGGGTGCTGAAGCAGGAGCCAGACAGCAGAGGCGCTCTGCGAGTCTGGCTGCCACAAGCTAAGGTGTGTTCCGAGTGCAGTGGAAAGAGACCTTTGTGCCCTTACCTGTCGACGTTCCTTTTTTGTGCACTTCACAGATGGTTTTTCTATTTTTGTTGTTGTTTGTTTGTTAGAGTGGTTTTATTAGGTTAGCTTTTCAACATGAGATGCTTGAGCCACAACCATTGGTTACAGTGTTCCAGTTTCTTGTAATGTTCTGTGCATTTTATTTAAAATTTTCATAACATGTATACCAGCCATTTTGAGCTCTGAAGTTATGAAGTAAAGGCTATTTTTCTGAACATGCATTTGTATTCTCTTACAGTGCCAAGTTAGAGGTCTGTCTGAGAGAAATCTAACCCAGGTTTGGGGTGTGTTTTTATTTTAAATTTTATTTGCGGAGGGGTGTTGGTTTATTTTGTTTTATTTATATATTTAATTTTTTTTTTTTTTTACTGTGCTTGTGCTGACTGACCTGTTAATCTTCTGTGCTCATATTCCTGTGTGTGTGTTTGGGACACTCCCCGTTTCAAACCTGTAATATTCCAGCCAAGTCTCTTGGGTTCGAGGATATTCTTAAATGCAGATTGTTTCCTCCCTGGATCTGTAAACCTGTGTCAGAAAGGAGCAGTATCCCCTGAGAGCGGTTGTTCAAGGGGTTGCTCTCAGACCGACAGCTCTACGGTGGCTCAGAATCGCTGCATCAATCTATTGTGGAAGCAAATGACAGCTCCTTCTCCTGTGCCCTTTGGTCTGACGTGTTCCTCACGGTCCCCACAGTATCTCTTGCTCTCTCCCTGTGAGGGTCCGAGGTACATGGAGTGGAGAAATAAGACGTGGGCTCTGAAGTTAGACTAAAGCCTCGTAGAAACCCTAACTTAACTCTGAAGGGGATACTGTCTCTTTTAGCTCTTGCTACAATTCTTTGTATGGAAGGTAGATACTACTAATAACGTTGCCTGATTTCTCTGCATATTATTATGTTTAACCCTTTGAGCCCTTTCTGCATATCACTTCGACTTAGCTGGCTGCTGCCTCTACCAACCCACTAAATGTAATCACGCTGGCACGGAAGCACCTCGTTGTGCTGTCACTGAGGTCATCTGGTTTGGTTGGCAGCAAGAGCTTGCCCCTCATTTGTGCCATTTGCAAAGGGTTAGCAAGACTTCGGTAGCTACCGACCTGCCAACCTGTAAAGGAGCTCCTCTATGACATTGAAAAATCTTTGTATTTTATCAATCAGCACCTGGTTTGTTTATTTATTTTTGGCTGTTTTCTGGTGCTTTTTTTCCCTTCAATTTAGACTTTTTTTTTCTGTGTGAATGTGCCTTTCAAACTTGCTTTAGTATATCCTCTGCAAAGACTGATCTGCATGCTTACCGGATGACTTCTTTTCCAGCTCTTCTGTACCACTCTCTTTTGTGATCTGTAAGTCCTGTGTTAATAAATAATTCTTTGGCATATTTTGAAAGTGTGGGGACGTGTGTAATTTGTACTTTTCCAGGGTTAGACCAAAGAAATGCCTGGTTCAGACCAAGTTGGAAGCAGTTGTTTTTCCTGAGACGTAGGTGTGTTGCCTTTTTGTTTCCTTAAACATTTTATTCCTCAGACAGTATTAGTACACTTTAACCTTTGTTTCTCTTATAAATCCATTGATATAAGTTTTTAACATAACCCTGGAATGTGAAATATAACTTCCAGTGTTTGAGAAGGTAAGGTAACCCTACACTATTTTAATGTCAGAGAGAGAGAAAACTAACTGAACTCCAAGGTGATTTCATTGCTTAATAAACTTCACAGAGCCTACCTCTGCTAGGAGTTCCATGGTGACGAGAAGGGGTGGGTGAGGAGAGAGACATGAGTAGAGGGTTGGGGGAAAAGGGACACAATGATGTGTTAATAACTAGATATCAACAAATTGTATTTATAATCAAGTGTCAGATAGTATTGAGATGTACAATTGTCAGATAGTATTGAGATCCATGACTTTGAAAAGTTCATGGAAAAATGCTATTATCTTTTCATTCCATTTTCCATGAGCTCTTTGAAGCCCCCTTGTACTTCTGATCACAGTAAATATAAAACCGAATTTAAAATGGAGATTTCGATATGACACAGTGTTCCCTATCAATGCCTAGAAAAATATGCAGGACAGAATTTGGCTCGAGTTTAAAATCAGACCGTAATCCCAGCCCCTGATGGCACAGCACGCTATCTTTCAGATTGTACAATGTACAATTGTACAATGAAGCCATCAGCATGTCTTTTTTTTTTTAAACTGATACTCCAGAAAGCAAGCTCTTAAAATGACCTTAGGGAATGTGTTTGACAAAGCCAGGTTAAAAACACTTTCCATTTTTGAGAAAACATTTTCTAAAAGGATCAATTAAATCAGCAATCAACATAGGGCAGGGAGAGTTTCATTTTAGAGAAGAATAATTGGGGCAATATTGAGAACGTTTCGTTACTGTTTTTCAGGTCAGAATCCTTAAGCCAATAGGAACTGTGGAAAAGGGCCATTCCCATGGTTTAAATTTTTTATTTCTATACTTTAAGGTTTGGTTTCTTTGTTCTTTGTTTTACTATATGAAGAAAATTAAATCAAGTGATGCCTGAGTGATCAGTTCCAGTGTCTAAAAGGGTATTTTGAGGGGAACAAAGAGTGTTGTGTTAGGGTGACTCTAAGAAAAGCTTGGCTTGCCACTCAGCATGCTGGGGTTCCCAGAGTGTGAGGCTTGGTTTCAAAAACCTCTTGTAAATGCATTATGCTACAGTTATGATGTGTGTTGCACACAAAGGTGAAAAAAAACTTAAGATCTTTAGTTTCCATCTAATGATAATGCCACCTCCCCTTTAATTAGCACGCTCTGCTGCTATGTATAAAACCATCCTTTTGATTGCTTTGTCTAAAGAATTTTTCACACATGGAATTTTCTAATGCTGGCTAGGTCCATCTGAGAGTGCTGTATTTTAACTCATGACTGCGTGTAAAACATACATTCAGTAACTGAGCAATACATATTTCCTCAGTAACATATATCCCTTTGAGGGGGGATTGTTTTTAATAGTGATCTACACTTTTTTTGTGTCAATGAAGACTTGAAGAACTTGCTCCGGGCTTAAATAAACAAACAAATGCTATGTTTTGGGTTACCTGGGTGCCAACTAAGACCTGTGTAGTCCTGGCGTCAGTGCCTGAGAAATGACACATTGTTGTTCTCATCAGGTGCCACCCAGGCAGTCCCCAGCCAGAGCCACCAGGGGGGCATCAGAACACTACCCTACCCTCCAGCTCCCTGCCCCCTCACCACTGTCACAGTCCTTGGAGCCCATTGTTCCCCCCCCCTCCCCTGCCCCCGTATCAGTCGTCTTGTTGAGGGTCTCTTTGTTCATCGACCCTCTCTCTGCCTTACCAGCCTTGTTCCTCTGATGATAACATATTCAAAAGAGGGGAGAGACAGAGGCTTGCCATCCTCGCTTCCTAGGAGCATTCTGCTGTGCACAGATTTGTTAGTCCTTGTACAGCAGTCTTTGTATGCGCAACTTTTTTCTCTTTTTTTGCCAACACCCTGTTTCGAAGGCATCAGTTCTCTATCTTCCTTTTTCATTGTCCACCTCTCCCACGCATGTGAGGCTTGGACCTAGCATGCCTTATTCCTCAACTCGATAATGTGAGCAACAGCTTTGTCAGTGCATTATGTTTTTGATTTCCTGACTGCTGCTTCCACAGGCGTTGATTGTTGTGGATTCCAGTGAAGTCCTTTACAACTGCAATCCTTTCTCTGTTGATCATGATGCTGTCTGTTGGTCCAGGTGTGAGGGTTTTTGTTTTCTTTCCGTTGCGTCGTAGTCCAGACCGAAGGCTGTAGTGTTTGATCATTGTAAGTCCTTCACGTCCTTTTCACTTCCAGGGAGCAAGATTGTGCCATCCGAAGATCTCACGTTGTTGATGAGTCTTCCTCTAACCTTAAGGCCAAATTCTTCATGTAATCCAGCTTTTTCTTTGGTGATTTGCTCCGGGTACTAGATGTGCTCAGCTTGAATAAGTATGGTGAAAGGATGCAACTCTGGCACACAGATTTCCTGATTTTAAACTGTGTACTGTTGCTTTGTTCTATTTCGCCACCTTCTCCCAGTCTCTGAAAGGTCCTACATGAACATAAATAAGTGTTCGGGAGTTCCCATTCTTTTCACTATCCTTCATAATTTGCTGCGATTCACACTGTCAAATGCCTTTGCATAGCCAATGAAACAGAAAGGCACAACTTTCTGATATTATTTGTTTTCAGTCAAGATCCATCTCACGTCAACCGTGATGATCCCTCATTCTACGACCTTTACTGAATCCCGACTCTCTATGTATGTACTGCTCTGATATTTTTAAAATTACCTTCAACAAACTACTTGCATGTGAGATTAACGACGCTAATTGCTTGGTGATTTTTGCATTCCCTTGGACCATCTTTTCGGGAAAGGGGAAATATGAATCTCTCCTAGTCAGTTGGCCAGTGCAAATTTCTTGGCCTGGATGAGTCCGTATTTCTGGTGTTGCATCTCTTTGTTGAGAGATCTCAGTTGGTGCTTCGTCAATCCCTGAAGTATTATTTTCTGTCATTGTCTTCAGTGAAGTTTGGACTTCTGCAGTACCATCCATATGCTGGACATTAACCAATTATGTTTGCTACTGTGAGACTCTGTTTCTTCCATCTTCTTTTGATGCTTCCTGCAATCTTCAATATTTTCCCCATAGAATCCTTTGATGTGATATCTCAAGCTTGAATTGTTATCCTTGATTTTATTTTAATACTGTGCCTTCTGAAGCCACTCTTTGAAATTGTTCAGCTTTTTTTTTTTTTTTTTTTTTTTGGCATCACTGCTCTCCGATGGTGGGAGTAGGAGGCCCAGCCCCACTGCTGGAATTGAACCTCCATCCCAGTGGGCCGCAGTCCTGCGCACAACCACCATGCCACCGGGGCTCAGCCCGAAATTGTTCAGGTTTTGCTTGGTCATTTCTTCCATTCACTTTAGCTACTTCAGGAGTTCTTTTCTTTATATTTTTTTTCTTTCATGTTTTTAATGACCTTGTGTTTTCTTATATCTATGTATTATATCTAATGTCTTTCCACAACTTGCCTGGTCTTTGGTCATTAGTGTTCATTGCATCAAATCTGTTCCTGAGATGGTCTCTAAATTCAGATAGGATAGACTCAAGGTTCTATTTTGACTCCTGTGGACTTTATCTTGGCTCATACTTGAACTTGGATTTGAGCAATTGATGGTCTGTTTTGCAGCCCAACCTTACCTTGTTGTAACTGGCGATAGTGAGCTTCTCCATTGTCTTTTCCACTAATATAGTCAATTTGATTCCTATGTATCCTATCTATTCCATCTAGCGGCGTCCATAGTGTGTATAGTCATCATTTATGTTATTGAGAAAAGGTAATTCCAATAAATATGTTGTTGGTCTTGCAAAATGTTATCATGCTATCTCCAGCATTGTTCCTGTCATCAATCTTTTATTTCCCAACTATCAATCCTTCTTCTCTATTTACAGCTTTCACATTCCAATCACCAGTAGTGAACAGTGCGTCTTGATCGCCTCTTTGAGAATCAACTTGAGACTGCAGAAGTTGATAGGGAGCTCTGTTTGTTTCTTCATCCTCGGCGTTAGTAGTTGGTGGGTAAATTTGAAAAATAGTCATTTTGACCGGTCTCCCTTGTGGGCCTTTGAATATTTTCACTGACGGTATTGTACTTGAGGATAGATCTTGAATATCTTCTTGGGGGCAATGAATGGGATGCTGTGCTTCTTTGTCATTCCCAACATAGTTGAACATACTCCAGATGTCCTATTCTAAATGGACAATGTTCATCCAGTTCCGTTGACGAAGCCTAGAATATATATATATGTGTATATATATATTTTCAAGCATACCTTATCACCTTTGACAATTTCTAATTATCCTAGCTTCATACTTTGTTCCAATTATTAATGAATGTTTGCAGTTGTTGCTTCTCATTTGGCGTCTTTTAGGAAGTTGACTTCCTTGGGTTGAAAGGCACTCACTATAAGTGGAGAAGAGCTGCCTCCTCAGATTACATTTGACTGGAATGGCATGAATGGAGTAAACGTCCAGAAGCTTCATTTGCTTCTGTGGCACCACTCAAAGTAAGCATATTTTGATTCCATATTTGCTGTTTGCTTGTGTTAAAATCCATGCCAATTTTCAAAAGCAGCAAACAAACATGAAGGGAACTTTGACAAAATCAAAAAAGCACCTCAAAGAACCAAGTAATTTTTGAAGATCTGCTTCCAGAACTCTTGTTTTTCTCAGAAGTTGAACATTTTCGTTAAGTTGTATTGGGAAATGTTGGGCCGTGATTTTGATGGCATGGCAGAGTCGGATGCATAGGAGGTCTCCAAGGTGCCGAGATCTTTCTGCCCAAAGACCCAGTGGCCATCACCATCTTTGGGGCTCATTGGATGAGCTTTCTAATGGTGATCATGGAGGCCACCCATTGTGTGGCCTCATTCATTCCTTGTCATTCTAAATTTCTTTGACTTAAAAAATCCATTATGTTTCCACTTTTTTTTAATTTAAAGCACTGATACAGAAACCTGAAAGTGGTGTCCCAATAGCATGGATATACTTTACAACATAGAATGAAACCATTCATCTATGTGTGTATCAGTGGAGAGTGGGAGGGGTTTTTTTTCTTTTGGTTTTAGGGCATCACTGCCCTGGTGGTGGGAGTAGGAGGCCCATCCTTTGCCCCTGTGGAGCTGGAATTGAACCTCCATCCCAGTGGGCCGCAGTTCCGCGCACAACCACTACGCCACCGGGGCTCAGCCCAGAGTGGGAGGGTTTTTTGCAGATGGCAAAACACTAGAAGACACATTTGAGAACCTGTCAGACTAATACTTTCATGGTTTCTTTCCTGTTTTCGTCAATAGCACCTATCGGGCTGTTTTAGACTCATAGGGTGCATCCGAACAGATTCTGTAATTAGTAGAGAATACGATACGACTGTATCTAGATTGAAGACTAGGACCAGGGATGGAGAGAAGCAGAAATGTATAACTATGTCATGGTTTGCTTTGGTAAAGGAAGTTAGGACTGAATCAGTATTGGCAATTAAAAGCAATGTCTTCCTTTGTAGCTTGCACATATTTATTGCTGTACACAACACTTGAGAATTGGCACATATGTTACTTTTCTTCTCTCCCTGAACTCTTCCTCCAAAGAGGGTCACTTTTAAACAATCTGTCCATGGGAATGTGCCCTTGCTTCCTTTGTTCCAAGAAGCACCTCGTTTTCTCCTACTGAAACCATGTTATGGGGATTTGTATAGAGGTCATGGAAGAGACTGAGAGGGCACGAGCCAGCAGGGGAAAGAAATCCATGTCTCGTCTGAGATCCATGATGAAAACTAGATTGTATGGTTTGTTCCTTTGGCCTTTACTCTGGGACATCCCTGCTTGCAAAGAGAGAGATGAATTGAGCCGCACAATTTGGCGTATTATCTGTGTGCAATTGCAGTTCAACTTAACACAGCCCGAGAGTCCTC
>PVJH01030087.1:0-25074 GCA_004026705.1 Nesogale talazaci
GGGGGGCGGGGGCGAAGCGGCCTCCTGGTCAGCTCGGTTCCCCCCTGCACAGGTGAGGTTCCATCCACCGACCTTCCAGGGGCGCCCAGCTTCCGCCAACACCGAAGCCCTCCCGCGAGGTATCCGGGTGGCCGAGCTCGACCTCAGACCCCCTAAGGTGCCCCGGGCACCAACCTGGGGATTTTGCAAGCCTGGGAGGAGAGGCCGCCTTCTGCACACCCCTTGTACACACACAGAATCACTGACACCGGGGGGGGGGGGGGCCCAGAGTAGAGTCACGCACACGGGCCTCAGGCCTGGGCTTTTCTCCAGCCCCTGCCCCTCCCCCTCCCCCCACTCTCGTTCACTGACCACTAAGCAGCGCCCATCACTCACCACCAGATTCCCCGAGGACCGACTCTCGAAGACACACAGGCGGATGCCTCGCGGATCCAGAACTCCCTCCTGCGGATCCGCGCCGAGAGGGGCGACTTACTGGGTCGCGGATCGCGCCCCACTCCACGTGCAGCAACAAAAGCTGGAGCCCACGTCGGGATCGGCGCCTCGCAGCCCAAGCACCCTCAGGGACGCCGAGGGGCTGCCAGGGACCCGTCCAGCCCGGGCCACGGAGCGTCACCGGAAGTTCCACGCCCACGCCTATGACGTCGCGTAGCCACGCCCACCCGGGGTTACGGACCGAGGCGGCCGGAACGGCTCAGCAGGGGGCAAATGGGCAAACGTAGTGCGTTGTCCTCTTCATGGCCGTGACCTGTGGCGAGTCTGTCTCCAACGCAAGTTTTTATGAGCGCCGTTTAAGAAAGCTGTCGGGCGGCGGGCCGACCTAAAGGACAACGACAAATGGCGACATCCATAGGAGCCTGTGGGAGCGGCCATGTTGAGAAAAACCTGTGTCCGTACAGGCAGCGCAGACGCTGAGCCCAAAGCTCAAAGGTAGGTGTTTCATTAGATCAAGGTTTGTGACGTCTAAGAAGTTGCGAGGGATGCGACGACCGAGTTGTTGATGAAAGCAGTGGCCATCTGCAGTCCTGGGTTTAGGGATGTGGAACAGGCAAGAAAATTAGGGACATCAGACACCGATTTAAAGCAGGAGTCTAGACCTGCAGACAGCCGACCAACCAGCTTCGTTGTCAGAGTCATGTTTCATGGTGACCCGGGCTGTCACCAGGCCCTCCATAGGCTGTTCTGGGCTGCTGACCAAATGGAAGCAAATTGCCAGGCTTCCTCCTGGCCCCTAACTGATAAGTTTGAAACATCTACCTTTAGAGAGTAGCCCAGAGAAAACCGCTTGGGAAACTCAGGGACCGGTGATGGGAGCTTTCTATAAACAATCGTGGTCAAGGGAAACTGTATAAAAACTTTCATAAGGGGAAGATGAGGCGATGAACGAAAATGCCAAGTTTCCTTCAAAAAACAAACAAACAAACATCTGAGAATGTAAAATGATGAAAATAAGATGAACTTGTGTGTGTGTGTGTGTGCATTACTGCCCCCTAGTGGGAGTAAGAGGCCCCGCCTTGCTCCTGGAGAGCTGCTGCTGGATTTGAACCACCAACCCTGTGGGCCACAGTCCTGCACTGAACCACTACGCCACTGGGGCTCAGCCTAAGATGATCAAACTTTACAGTTCCCAAATACATGAAAGATTTTTTTACACTTGATCTTAGCCAAAAGGCCGAGAAGCGGTGAAAATAATTTTTTTAAAAAAGGACACACTTTTAAGATGTGGCATTTTTATGTAGGTGTGGTTGCAGAGGACTTAAGGGACTGTTGATGTTGACTCCTGGTTCCCACACATAATTGTGTACAACATGAGACAATGCCTTGTACTGAGCCTCCCTCACGACCATTCCTACATTTGAGCCACTCTTGAAGCTACGGCATCAATCCATCTCGTAGTCTGATTTCATTTATTTATTTTTGCTAAACCTGTACTTCACCAAATACGATAGCCTTCTCTAAAGACTGGTCCATCTAAAAAAAAAAAAGACTGGTCCATCTCCTGGTAACAAGACCAAAGTGCATGAGGCAAAGTCTCACCATCCTTGTTTCCAAGCACCCTGACTGTACCTTCTTCAAGTCAACTTCTTTTGTTATTCTGCCAGCCCATGGGTTGCCGAAGACACTATGTCAGGGGTCGGCAAACTCTTGAGACCGAAGAGCCAATGCTGTCCCTCCTAACAACTTTAAAATCATCCAAGAGCCTTCAATCTGTCTTTCCAAACAAATGAAATCACCGCGATCTGAAATAATAACTTTCAAATGTTTTCAATGTTACTTCAGAGCTGAACATTAAACCGAAAGAGCCGCATATGGCTCTCAAGCCGCAGTTTGCAGACCCTTGCTATAGGCCAATAGTATAAATCAAAGGCACCAACCAATTCTTCAATCTGCCTTGGCCCACCTTTTTTTTTTTTTTAGGCATCACTGCCCTCGGGTGGTGGGAGTAGGAGGCCCAGCCTTTGCTCCTGGGAGCCGGAATTCAATCTCCATCCCAGTGGGCTGCAGTCCCGCGCACAACCACTACGCCACCGGGGCTCAGCCCTAACTTTTTTTTTTTTTTGGCCCACCTTTCACAAGCATACAAAGTGATTGAAAATACCCTGGTTTCAATCAAGTAAACATGAGTTGTCAAAGTGACATCTCTTCTTTTCAAAACTGTACATAAATGAAAGATGAGGCAAAAGTTCCCCTTTTGAGTTCTTGAGTCCTCCTTCATACTTCAGGAGGAAGACTTGCTTCAGATTTTCCCCTCCGATGCATGTGAGCCAAGAGCTCAATAAGGAATTAACACAAGGTTTCATGAGTGTTTCATACTGTTGTGTTTGATACTGGGTCCCACCCATTTATATCCACATCAGCAAGAATATGTAACCTTCTGGAGAGAGATGGGGAGAGAAGAGAAAAAAAAATCCCTGGATTTTTACTCTCTTTATGAATGAGTTTAAATTCATGCTTCTCAAAGTTAGGGCCTTTTATTAGCCACTGTAAATCTCATTGAGACAAGAAGTCATGAGATTCTGAAATTGCCTTTTGAATTAGCTTCTGGTAATGAAACAGTTGTTTAGTTTGTTGAGGGGTTGGGGCAGGGAGGGATTTTGGTATTGAAACAATTATCGAACATTACTGAACCAAATAAACTGTGCTGTAAAATTACAGACAGACTAGAAACTTTTTGTTGTTGTTGTTGTTTTGGGCATCACTTCACTCTGGTGGTGGGAGGAGGAGGCCCAGCCTTTCCTCCTGTGGAGCCACTGCTGGAATTGAACCTCCATCCCAGTGGGCTGCAGTCCTGCGCACAACCACTACACCACCGGGGCTCAGCCCAAACTAGAAACTTTAGAATTCTTTGCAGCAAAATCCCCTGTTGTAGAATCTTGGTTTCCTGACAGCAGCATCCATAAGCATTGATTGTGGATCTAAACAGGAAATCCTTGATTTCAGTGTTTTCTGTTTATCAAGATGTTGCTTATTGGTTATGTGGATTTCTGTTTTATGGTGTAATCCATGTAATCCATGATGAAGTCTTTGATCTTCATCAGTAAGTATTTCAAGTCCTCCTCAGATTTCCATAAACAAGGTTGTGTCATCTACCTTTTGGAAGTTGTTGATGAGTCTTTCCCCAATTCTGATGCCAGGCTCGGCCCACAGAACAATTAAGTATGGTCAAAGGATCAGGTCAAACCTGATACACACCTTTCTTGACTTTAAACTGCACGTTATCCTCTTGTTCTGTTCCAGTAGTCAACCCTTGGTCTATGGACAGGTTCTACACGGGCAGTTACATGCACTGGAATTCCCATTTTTCACGATGTTATCCATAATTGGCTATGATCCACATAATCCCTTTGAATCAGGTTTGAACTTCTGGCAACTCTTTGTCAATGTACTACTCTCACTAGTTTTTCATTATCTTCAGAGAAATGTTTCTTGTATGATATTAGTTTGATAATTTCTGGATTCTGTTGGTTCACCCTTCTTTAGGATGGCATAAATCTAGCTCTCCACCTGTCAGTTAGTGAGGTATCTGCCTTCCTATTTTCTTGGCAGAGATGATAAGCATGTCCAGCATTGCATGTCTGTTTAAACATCTCAACTGATAGTTCTTCAATGACTTTTTTTTTTTTAACCAGTGTCTTTGGTATAAATTGAACTTCTTTCTTCAAGGCCATTGAATCACAAGCAAAGCAAAAAATACCTTTGGATCTTGATCCTATGCCCCTTCTTGAAATGCTTGAGTGCTAATTCCTTTGGGTTCAGTGACTCTGTATTTCTCCCACTTTCCTCTGATGTTTCCTGTGGTCTTAAGATGGCGCAGGTCTGAGTGGTATTTCTGTCAAATGTAAGGGTGTTGTGAGTCCGTTGGAATTGACTTGATGGCACGGAGGGCAGTGGGGTTTGATATTTTGCCCATAAAACATGTCAATAGTGTAACTTAAGACTTTAGGTTTTTCTCCCCAGTTCTTTCAACAGAATATATGCCAATTGTGCGCTTCCATTTTAGTCTTCACACTTCAGATCTTTCCACATTTCATTGTAATACGTGTTGTCTTCTCAACCTGCTCCTTGAAATGGCCTCTTCAGCAATTTCACCCTTTCTGTTTAAGTACTTGATGCTCAAGAACAAGTTTCAGAGTCTCTATTTAAAAAAAATAATTTTATTGGGAGCTCTTACAGCTATGTAACATTCCATATATCAATTGTACCAAGCATATGTGTGTTATCTATCTATCTACATCTATTATTATTTCCAAAACATTTCTATCTGAGCTTTTGGTATAAGCTTCCCTCTCCACCTTCGTGAATTCATGCTTATATATTGTTATTTCGGATCTCACGCTGTCGGTTGTCTCCCTGCACCCACCTTAGTTATTTGTACCCCCTGAGGGTGTAAGGGGTCGTAGATTCAACCTTGTGATGGGTTTCCCCTTTCTCCTCCCCAACCACCCCCCTTTCCTTTTCTTTCCTGTCTTCTAAATGACCTTTTGCCTTCTCCATGATGATGTCCTTGATGGTTTCCTACCCTCATTCTGTCTTCAACCATTAGTGAGCACGCGTCAAATGAAGTCTCTAAAGGTGGGATCCACACTCAAGGTTGTCCTTGGGCTCTCATGGACCTGCTTTGATTTTGTTCATCTTCAACTTGAACTTGTGTACGAGTGATTGATGATCCGTTCCTGGCCTTGTTCTGATTGATAGTGAGCTTCACCATGGTCTCTTTCCACAGAAGCAGTCAACTTGAGTCCTCTGAGATTTCAGTAAGATTCTTGCGTATATTTTGTGTGTGTGTGTGTGAAAAGGGTATTTTCTCTGGGGGCATCACTGCCCTCTGGTGGTCGTGGGAGCTACCCACCCTTGCTCCTGGAGAGCAGCTGCTGGATTTGAACCGCCAAGTCCGTGGGCTGCAGGAAAAGGGTATTTTCAATGAATAGTTGTTGGCTTTAAAAAATTCTGTGCTGTGGTCTCTGGTGTTTCTATTACCAATGCTCTGTTTTCTAACTGCTGTTTCCAAAACTTGTATTCTTTTCACTAGTAGTTGTCAGTTCATCTTGACTGCATGCTTGTTCAATTTCAAACAGAAATTGGTACAACTTTCCAATTTCTTTATCTTTAGCATTACCGGTTGGTATACAAACCTGAATAATAGTTGTATTAACTGATGTTCTTTGTAGTCATATGATTATTATGCTACCACTGACACTTTACTATAGATATTGAAATGTTTTTTTATTTTTATTATTTTTTTTAGGCATCACTGCCCTCTGGTGGTGGGAGTAGGAGGCCCAGCCTTTGCTCCTGTGGAGCTGGAATTGAACCTGCATCCCAGTGGGCCGCAGTCCCGCGCACAACCACTACGCTGCCGGGGCTCAGCCCAATATGTTCTTTTTTAAACAAAGACTAGAACACCATTCGTCTTCAGTTTGTCATTCCCAGTGGCAAATCATATAACTGTCCGCTTCAGAGACTTGCAGTCAAATTCAGGCCACCAGCATCAGGGAAGGCTTTCTCACTGACGGTTCGGGGGGGAGGGTCCTTCTCCTTTTCAACATCTGTGGGCTTGGCTGTTCTATGGAGAGCTCCCTATGTCCTGACATCATTCTTCCCCTAGGTCCAGGAGGTCTTAAGAGAAGGGACAGAAAAGCCAAGAGTGGAGCATGTCCTTTGGATCAGAGTTCCCAGTCTCCTAGACTCAGAGCAGGCAAATCAGAGAGACCATGAAAAACAGCCACAATGAAACAGTGAAGTCAGCAGAGCCAGGAGATGGGAAGAGGTGGTATGGGCGGGCATCTCATCCCCCAGTGTGAGGGAGCTGAGCATCTTCAGGCTGGACACTTGCTGGAGAAGTGGAGTGCATTGGGGCACTTGTCAGTGGGGTTAGGCTTGGTGACCCACCGAATTATAGCTTAGTTCCTTTAGGCTCAGTCTGATTGATGCAGTGGGATGCTTCCAGGTACTTAACAGGAGCGCTAAAAGGGGCTTTGTAACACTTAGCTGAGCAGAGGTCAGTCTGCTCATATAGAAACCCTTCACGTGAATCAGAGAAGGGACTGCCATAGACCTAGCTGAGAAGACACCATTCTCCTCGAAGTGCTGTCTGCTAGCATTCTTGACCCCGAATTAGAACCCGTTCCTTCCCTAGTAAACTTCAGAAACATGAATATTGGGTGTGAATTCTGTGCACATCTCAGTAAATTATGGAACCCAATGGATGATGAGAAAGATGGTTGGTGTTAGAATTGGTAAAAAGGTTGGTGAAGGGAGGTATGTCTGTTTCATAGGAATCACCCTTGGCTGTAGTACTGATCTTGATTTTGTGTCTCCTGTGTGAAATTAAGAACTTAGGTGCTGCCTTCACACCATTCTTACAGGAAAAGATCAGGTTAGTGAATCTTTTTTTTTTCTGACATGGAAACACTGTTGGGAACCTGGCCAGACCATCCCCAATGCATCTGTTCATTTTTATCCTTTGCAGTATAGTGAAACTGTCATTGCAAATATAGTATTTTCCATGAGTTCTGTGAGTCATTCTGGGCATTATCAAACACAATAGAGTAGTGAGAGCCAGTAGATCATACATTGGGGGGACTGGGAGCCCTCTCCCCCCAGTTTACAGCTAGTTGTAGTGCAGCTGGCATTTGAGGTCTTGGCTACTTCATTTACCTGTATTCATCTTCAAAGGCACACGATAGTAGTTTTCAATTTTGTCCTGTCCTAAAGAACAGGCACACCACCAAAGAATTTATCACTCAATTAGAGAGGTTACAGGCATAAAAGTGCATTCACACTATAATTTCCTTAGGCAACAAAATAAGAAGTTGGGTCTCCTTCATACCTCCCGTTCCTCACTATCCTGACCAGGGATTCAAACTGCCTCAACCCAGCTGGTTTCAGGGATAACAGAAGTAAGGGCAGCGTCTCCATTGCATAGCAGCCAAATATACCAGGGGTTGGATTGTAACTTAGTAGGAAACAAGCAGTGATGCCTTGCTGTGGGAAAGTGAGGATCAGGACGAGAATGAATGCAGACAGATTCTCTATGCTCATAATTAAGAGTCCAGAAGACTTAACTCTCGCAGAGGAAGGTGGCCACATTTGTGAGAAAGAGAATGACCCCCAGTCACCACCTAAAAATCACCCCCTACAATATTTCCCCCATAATCATGCTGTTTTAAAGATGCCTCTTAGAAGCACACACTCCTCTCTATGAGATCAAAGGCTACTTATTTCTGAGAGCAATCAAGTTCTATTGTCCTCTCTGCTCAAAGGTCAGTCAATCTTCTTCAATCTGCCTGCCTCTAATACGGGTCTTGAGTTACTGCCTCAATGAGTTCAGGAACGTCTAAGAGTAAGACACTACACATCATGCCACAGATGTGATTGATGGGGCTTGCACGCCCCCAGACTATATAAATCCGTTGGGAAATACATTTGTTCCCTCCTGATGCCGACATCTAGAAAGGTCAGTCTCTGACCTCACTGTCCCGTCATCCCTTTCTTCCCTAATTGCACAGCGGCTCCTTGGGACCTGTTTGGTTAGGGGGCAGGTCCCCACACCTTGCTTAAAGATAGTGACCACCCAACCACTTGAAATGGGTGAGTTGGTTGCCATTTTTGAGAGGGGCAGCACTGCCTGCTTCCTCAAAAAATCTGATTTTGGCAATAGGCAGATTTTGCTGCTACCCAACTCATATGCTGCCTTTGTTTCCACAGGCCATAACTGGGCCATTTTGAATGTTTGTAGCCCTGATCTCGACTGGACTTAATAATTTCCCACTATGGCTGAATCTACAGTTTTTTTTTCTTCTGCGTTTACATTCATGTGCACTATGGGAAACTGAGGACCAGGAAGAGAGTGCATGCAGGCAAATTCTCTCCACTCATAGTAGAGTCTGGAAGGCAAAGACTCTAGGGAAGGAAGACCTTCACAACTGTAAGTTAGAGATGAATCCCAGTCA
Organism: Nesogale talazaci; assembly: GCA_004026705.1. Lineage (NCBI taxonomy): Eukaryota > Metazoa > Chordata > Mammalia > Afrosoricida > Tenrecidae > Nesogale > Nesogale talazaci. The sequence continues at coordinate 8,454 of PVJH01030087.1, forward strand.
TAGTCTCTTAACTAAAAACCATTCCCCACAGTAACGCCCAGAATAGTGCTTACTATAAAAACAGTTCTTCAGGCTGAGCCCTGGTGGCATAGTGGTTGTGCGCGGGACTGCGGCCCACTGGGACAGAGGTTCAATTCCAGCAGTGGGGCTGGGCCTCCTACTCCCACCACCAGAGAGCAGTGATGCCCCCCCCCCAAAAAAAAAAAAAAACATTTCTTCACGATTACGGAAGACAAATGTGTGCATAAGCAAAGGCAGTGAAGAAAGCTGATGGTGCCCGGCTATCAAAAGATGAAGCATTTGGGGTCTTTAAGGCTTGAAAGTAAACAAGTGGCCATCTTGCTCAGAAATAACAAAGCCCACATGGAAGAAGCACACCAGCTTGTGTGCCCACGAGGTGTCAAAGAGATCCGGTATCAGGCATCAAAGAACTAAAAATTATTGTAAGTGAGGGGAAGAACAGATTGAGGACCCAAAGCCCATCAATAGGTGAATTCACATCCCCTTACAGAAGGGTTGCCGGGAGGAGATGAACCAGTTAAGGTACAGTGTAGTAACAAAGAAATATGCATCTTTCCTCTAGCTCTCAAATGCTTCCTCCCCTCCACTATCATGATCCCAGTTCTACCTGACAGATCCACCTAGACCAGGGGATGTACATTGGAGCCGGAAACATGGGGAATTTAAGATACATGATCTCTTCAGGACCAGTGGCGGGAGTGGTAATACTGTGAGGGTGGAGGGACGGTGGGGTAGAAAGGGGGAACCAATTTCAGGGATCTACACATAACCACTTCTCTGGGGTACAAACAACAAAGAAGTGAGTGAAAGGACACATTGGGACAGTGTACGATATGAAAAAAGTAATAATTTGTAAATTATTAAGAGTTCAAGGGGAAGTGGGGAGGGAGGGGAAACATGGGGAGCTGGTACTGGGGGCCTAGGTGGAGGGAGGATGTTTTGAGAATGATGATGGCAACAAGTGTGCAAATGTGGTCAGCATACAACTGTGTGGATAGTAATGGGAGTTCTATGAGCCCCCCAATAAAATGAGTTACAAAAAAAGGGAGAGCTTATACCAAGGGGTCAAGTCGAAAATATTTGGAAATGAAGATGGCAACATGTGTACAAATATGCTTGATACAAATGATGTATGGAATGTTATAAGATCTATAAGAGCCCCCAATAAAATCATTGAAAATAAACTTCTTTCAGGTCCACGGCTGATCACCACACTGCTGGAGGCCCTTTATCTGTAGGAGCAGACATGTCTCTATTAGTCTCCCTCCTCAAGAGGTGGTCAACTCTCCTCTGCCCGCCCCCAGCACTGGTATTGAGTTACTGAGCCCAGGAACATCTAGGGCAGTGGTTCTCAACCTTCCTAATGCCTTCAATACAGTTCCTCATATTGTAGTGACCCCCGCCAACCATAACATTATTTTCATTGCTACTTCATAACTGTAATTCTGCTACTGTTATGAACTGGGCGACCCCTGTGAAAGGGTCATTCGACCCCCTCTCCCCCAAAGGGTTGCGACTCACAGGTTAAGAACTGGGTTAAGACACTGCCCATCTAATTACACATGTGACTGATGGGGCTTACATGGCCCAAGACTACATAAGCCTACTACGGAATACATGGCTGCTCTATTTTTCCTGGATTTGTGGAATAGGTGAGCACCCCACACCCTCAACTGCACAATTGCTCCCTGGGACCTTGTTGGCTGAAAGGCTAATCTTTACACTAGGTGTGAGCTCAGGGGGAAGGCTTCCTCATCTCCTGCATCGAGTGCCTGATGGACAATCACCCTGTTTTTACGCTTTTAAGAGCTGCCATACGAAGCTTGCTGTGTTAAATCTCAATGTTGTATGAGGCATTTAGTTTTTTTTCCCTGAAGGCTTTAGCAGGTTTCTTTTTGTGACTCATTGATGCTAAAGATTCTTCTTCAAGAAGTCTTTTAACTGCATATGAACTGCATATAATAGCTTTTTCCCTGTATGAAGGAGAAAGACGTGGCTTTCTACTCCTGTAAAGAGTTCGTGTCCACAAAGAAAGTTTTGGAAACTTGCTGGGGCAGTTCTACCATCCTTCAGGGTTGCTCTGAGTTGTCATAGGTAGACCCAGTGGCAATGGACTTTATATCCCTGTCTGAGCTTCGTGATGGACAAGAAGACACACTTTGACATTGAAGGCTCTTCCCCATTTTTTTGCTTTCATAGAAGTTCTCTCACATCTAAATTTGTTAAAGATCAATTGAGTTTGCACTTCAAGGTAAAATCTTTTCTGAATTCCCTCTAACGTGGAGTTTCACCTATTGTCTGAGTTTGCTGATATATGGTGAGAAGGCTTCATGGTGAACCCTTTTCCACATTCACGGTACATACAAAGATTTCTCTCCAGCATTAAGATAGCTCTCAAAGGGAAAACATTCCCCATATTCATTGCATGTATTGGATTTCTCTCCAATGAGCTCCTGATGGAACATCTGTCCAAAATTCACAATGGAACCCATCTCTCACTGCATCTATACGATTTCTCTCCAGTAGAAGATGTACAGTTGGGAGAATGTTTCCATTCCTCTTGGCTGCTTTATGTTCTCTTATAGGAGCAAAATCACTCACCCATGAATGTTTTGGATAGAGTGAATGGAAATGCTATACACATCCGTGGACAAGTGACTCACAAGAAATACATGACCTCAGAGAAATGAAGTTCTTAGAATCCCACCTCACAAAGAAGTACTTGGTAGACATGTTTCCCATGTCTATCCCTTCTCCAGTTCCTATTGTTCTCACTTTAACCCTATGCTAGCATACACACAGTAAGAAATCAGAGACCTTGGGGACACAAACTATGGTATCCGACCCTACGCTAGCCTCCATGCTGGCACTGTGCAACTCCTAGGCCATTATTATTCTCAGATTCCATCTAATAAAGTCCTGTGAGCCCAGGTCCAAATAGTCCAGCTCCATTTTCAAAAGTCATCTTAATTCTAATCAGTTTGCACATCATTTATGATTCTCTGGAGGCATCTCTGTTTGTGTCTTTGACCTGGTCTCTCTAGCACAGATGATGCTTATAAATCGCAAGTTGACTGAAATTCATCAGTTCTCAATTATCTATTGTTTGCATTATAGAATCCAACACCTAGTAGTAAGAGAGTCTACAAGGACTTGGAATTCTGGCTCCCATAGCTATGTCCTGCCACACTCTGCCTCCTCCCTCAGTACAAGCTACTATGGTCTTCTTGTTAATTGGAGTTTTGACAGCCATTTCCCTGCCACAGCACCTTTACACATGCTGCCACTCTCTGGAAATATGCATCTCTTCTATATATTCCTATTATCTTGCTTCCTCTCATCATTCAGATATCTCCCAAGAGCAGAGTATGGCCATTCAGGAAGCTCTTGGCAAACATATAGTGGACCTCAACCCAAGAGTCTCATTTTGAACATATGGGTAGTAATTGAAGAATTTTCTTTTTTAGCAGTCTTAGTGATAAACATATTCTTTCCATAGGAATACTGGAATATTATGTTGCTGTTTTCCTCAGTTTAGTTCTTGACTCAAATATCACCTCCCCAGGAAGGCCTCAGGAAAGTTTTAACTTAAACGTCTCCTCCATAATTATGTATACTTACTGTATTTTGCTTAACTAAATTGCTATCCGATGTGACATTACTTCTTTAACTATCTGTTTTACTACATTGTAAGTCGTTTGCCTCTGGAACTAAAAAGTGTCTAACAATGTCTACAACAGTGCCTGGCACAATTTAAAAAACAAACTCAGTGCCACTGAGTAGATGCTGGCCCATTGTGACCCACAGGGCAGGATAGGACTGCCCTGTGGGTTTCTGAGAATCTGTTCACAGGAGTAGAATGCAGCATTCTTTCTCTCGTCATGGCTGGTTTCGAACTGCAGGTCTTTCAGATCACAGCCAAACTGGTGAGCACTACCTCAACAGGGGTCCTTAGGTGGTAACAAATCTTTGTTGGAGTGAATCATCCAAGAATCCAGAGCAGTGGTTCTCAACCTTCCTCATACCCGTGGCCCTTTAATACAGTTCCTCATGCTGTGGTGAAACGCCCCCCCCCCCACCCCCCGAAAATTTTCGTTGCTACTTCATCACTGTAATTTTGCTACTGTTAGGAATCGGGTGATCTCTGTGGAAGGATCATTCGACCCGCAGGTTGAGAACTGCTGATCTAGGATTGGCAGTGGAAATTTGACATGGCCACTGCACGGTCAATTTCCATTACTGTTTCCATAAGCAGGGCTCATAGACCTAGAGTAAAGCAGACTGTGGTACTATGAGAAGGACAATAGCCCCTCTCACAGGAGAGTAAATAGAAATGATGAAGAAGAAAAGCTTATGACTTCACTGAACAGGGACAGAGATGAAGAGATCTGTGAAATGAGGATAACCCTCAAAGGAAGCAAAAACAAATGTTTTCCTCCCAGACTAAAGGGCTTTTAGCTCCTCCGATTTCCCGTGCTTCCTTCCATCTTAAAGATTGAAATTTTTTTTTAAAGATTGAAACTTTTCATCCTTCTATCTATTCTATGTATCTTTGGAATCCTTTCCTTTTTATGTTTTCAATGCTTTGTATTCAGACAGATATCGTCTAATATAGAAATAAAACTTTTGGACAATTGCATCTCAGGATCATTTCAATCACTTATCCTCTAACATGACAACAATATTTTCACTCTTTTGTGCATTCACAATCACCTTCCAAATCAATAATATACTTACGTTATTTATTTTTTATATCATGGGGAATATGAGTATCTATAATTAACCAACATTGTCCAGTAGAGTAACTGTTCTGCCATGATAGTTGGGTCTTACATCTGTATTGTCCAATACATTAGCCATTATCCACATGTCTTATGCAGGGTTGTCTAGAGAAGCAAAACCAGTGAAGCACATATATGTGTGCATATATATAGGAGAGAAAGATTTTCTCTCAAGGCTCACGCAGCTGTAAAGGCTGGCAAGTTCCAAGTCCATGGGTCAGATATCAGTTTGGAGGCTTCTCCTGACATGACTGCAGGTGCTGACGAACCCCACACCAGCAGATCAGGCAGCAGGTTGTTGGCTGCTAAGGTGAATGAATCCAAAGTCAACAGGCTGCTGACTCACAGGCTGCACAGTCTAATGGTTCCCAGGCAATATGGCAGACCACTGACTCAAGTTCAAAGCCCTGGAAGTCAGATGATGAGCCAGATGGAGGTTTCAGATTCAAAGTTTTGCCAGAAGGTCCATGTATATAGAAAGCAAATGACAACCCCAAATGAAACTCTGTTTCAGTCAATTAGTTGCTTAGAGAGGTCATTATGGAAGGGATTGTATTATATGAGATCTCATCATGGAAGATGACTACTTTATAATTGCAGAACCAATGAGAATCATGGTTCAGAAAAGTTGATACACAAGCTTAAATCATCATACCACATATGGATAAAATGTGGCTGGTAACACTGAGGAACTGATTTTTTTTTAACCTATTTGACATTTATATAGGCAAGTGTGATTAGTGGCTATTGAATTAGTGTCAAACTACTTAGGAATTTATATTCAATGTAGGGAAGACATGGTGTGGTCAAATGAGTGTCTATGTGGTCTTTTGCTTTGGTTCCTTGGGAAAACAGTTGGATATTTATCCTAAACTGTTGAGTTACCTTTGCCTTAGTTTTCTAACGCAGAATTGTTACTTTTATGCAGGCTGATCAGTCTTTCCTGGGTAAGCTATAAACAACTTGGATTTGATCTGGCCTTGCAGGCTGCCCTGTGACTGACACGCACTTTGCAGGGATTGATCACTAGACTACAGCCTGTGAGAGGGGATTGGTTAGTTTGTGATACTGGTGGGCCAGCTAGGCCTTGAAATCGAAAGAGCTGTAGATAGATGGGGTCTTCAAAAAGTGCATGCAATTTTAAGATCATGGAAAATCTCCACAAATCTCCGCGAGCCCCCTCATGTAATCAGCCAGTGACATGGCAGAAGAAAGCAGAAGGAAGAAGCAAATTGCAGTGAGAGAGGACAAGGATTTCCTAAAAGGCTGGAACATGGACCAAGGGTTATCACCACAAAGATATTATGTGTCTATAAGGAGCCCAGCAGCAGCGTCAATGTCAAAAGATGGTGTTGCAGAGAGGAAGCATGTCCTCAGGGGACATGCACGGTGAAGAGCCCGCTTGCTTGCACAGCCAGTAGAATCTGCCCGACTGCAAAATAAGTGATGTGCTCTCCACAACACCATCCGGACTGCCAACATGCTTTCTGTCGCACCTGATCACAAAAGTAAGCCCTAGATCCAAGTATGGTCTGTGAGTTCTGTGTGTCCATTGCGATGAATGACCAAACGCAACAGAGAAGTGGAAGGTGCCAGGGGAGAGAAAGGGGGTATCAGAGGTGGTAGAATGGAAGCATTTTTGAAACATCACTTCCCTCGCCCCAAGAGGAATAAGCCTGGGGTTTGGTGAGTTTCAGTTTCTTCTCCCCCTTGGATAGATGAAGTCTGATAACACCATGCCGTTTTTCTAGGAAATAATGTGGTACAACCTGGAGTCAGGAAACACAGGAAGTCTGAGAGGCTCCCTGAGAGAGTACATTCCTCCCATCTTCGGTGCAGGAAAGCTCTTTCAGCTTCTGAGCAAGCAAGTCGGCCTTTCTCTCCAGGCACTCCTATCTTTATCCTCCATACGACAGGCCTGCTCGTGGTCACACATAGCCCTTTCTCAGCCATCCTGGCTTCCTCTTGCATCTCTCGCACAGGTTCCTCTTTGGCCCTATCTAAACAGGCTTCCTGGTGGTCATGCATGCCTCTCCTCAGTTGTGTGGACCACTCTGCCTTTGGCTTCCTTTCTGTCCGCATGGTTGCTGAGCCAGCCCATAGCCAATATGGCACCATTTTAACTCTTAGCTGCATTCCTAGCATCAGATTTCTGCCATCACCACTCAGCCTGCCGCAGGGCCACTTCTAGATTCCTTGTTATCTTCAGTGTTAACTCTGGACTCACATCCCAGCTTTTTAAAGTAGTTTTTTGTTTCCTCTCTCTTCTTTTCTCTCCTTTCTGCATTTTTCTTTCAAATGTTGTGAGTTTGGCTATACATATAAGCAAAGTCTTCATCAATTTCAAGGCATGAAGTTTTGTGTAGACCAGGGCCATGAACTAACCAGTCCCACCTCAGTAGGCCACAGCGCCTTACTTCATCCCCATAGTAGGCGTCTTAGTCTTTCATTTGCATAGTTTATTTACCAATCCCTCCAAGTGCCTACCAAGTCTAAGGCAGACTGCAATCCAGGGTAGACAAAAAGTAGCCAAACAGCAAGATGTTTTCAGTTTATCCTAGAAATATCTATCAACTTAGACAAAAGTCCCTCTGCATTATAAAAGTAAAGCAAAGGTAACACTTCATGGCTTACGGAGAAAATCAAGCTGCTTTCTTCAAAGAACTCAGGGAAAAGGCCACATAAAGGAATTCATCTCACCAGTCTTGCTTAAAGAAAAGGAAATGGAAATTAGCCACACTTGGTGTATACAAAGGAAGCTTATCCTGTGTGAAATCTCTGATGGTGTATGAGGCACGTCTTCTTCCTTAAGGCTTTACATCACTCTTTGCATTGTTAGGACTTTTCTATATTATGAGTTCGCTGGTGTACAAGGAGATTTCTCTTGGAGGAAAAGCCTTTTTCACATGTCGTGCAAACAAAGGGTTTCTCTCCTGTATGTGTTCGGTGATGGACAGTCAGACGGCTTTTCACGGTGAAGCCTTTCCCACATTCCTTGCATTCGTAGGGTTTCTCTCCAGTGTGGATTTGTTGATGGTCAATGAGTTTGTTCTTTGTGGTAAAGCCTTTTCTACATTCACTGCATACGTAGGGTTTTTCTACGGAGTGAGTCTGCTGGTGAATGATGACATAGCGTTTCATGGTGAAGCCTTTTCCACATTCATTACACATAAAAGGTTTCTCTCCAGTGTGAGTTCGCTGATGCACAATAAGATTGCTCTTGTAAGCAAAACCTTTTCCACACTGAGCGCATATGTAGGGCTTTTCTCCAGTATGCGTTCGCTGATGTAACATCAGTCCGCTATTCACAACAAAACCTTTCCCACATAAGTTGCATTTATAGGGCTTCTCACCAGTATGCGTTCGCTTATGTACAATGAGACGACTCTTCAAAGGGAAACCCTTTCCACAGTCCCCACACACGTAGGGTTTTTCTCCAGTATGAGTTCGCTGGTGGATGATGAGCATGCTCTTCACAGTGAAGCCTTTCCCACAATCGCTACAGAGGTAAGACTTCTCTACTCCATGATTTCGACGGTGTATGATGAGGTTACTCTTCCTTGGAAAAGCTTTTCCACAATCATTACACACATAGGGTTTCTCTCCGGTGTGAGTTCGCAGGTGTTCATTCAGACGGGTCTTCATGGTGAAGCCTTTCCCACAATCGTTGCACACGTAGGGTTTCTCTCCTGTGTGGTTTCGCTGATGGATGATGACGTAGTGCTTGGTGGTGAAGCCTTTCCCACAGTCACTGCATATGTAGGGCTTCTCTCCAGTGTGAGTTCGCTGATGGATGATCAGCATGCTCTTCCCAGTGAAACCTTTTCCGCAGTCGCTACATATGTAGCATTTCTCCCCTGTATGAGTTCGCTGATGGATGATGAGGTTACGTTTCCCAGGGAAGCCTTTTCCACACATGTTGCACACAAAGGGCTTCTCTCCAGTATGAGTTCGCTGATGTTCAATCAGACGACTCCTTATGGTAAAGATTTTCCCACAGTCATTGCAGATATGGGATTTCTCTAACTTATGAATCCTCTGGTGTTCGGTGAGCCTGGACTTTCTGGAGAATGCTTTCCCACATGTACTGCACCCGTAAGGTCTCTCTCCTGTGTGGACTCTCTGATGGTCAATGAGCTGAGATTTCTTCAGGAAGGCTCTCCCACATTCACTGCATATATGGGTTTTCTCCACATTGTTAACGGTCTGACGCTGAATTACTTGGAACTTAGCGGCGGCAGGGTTTGTACTTACAGGGAACTTAACTGCGGAATGAAGTTGCTCACGATTACCATGCAGGAAAAATTTTCCATATCCATTAAATTTAGCAGCATTCCTAATTTCATAGCCTTTGTTCTGATTAGCTAAACTTAAATTGGATTTCAGAGTCTTTATATATAACTCAAACATATCGTGATTTTGCTTAAAAGGAAAAAGAATTTTGCTATGATGCTCAACATTCCCAAGCATGTGTTCATGGTATTGTTCCATACTCTTCCGCATCCCTTGAGTTCCCAAGTGACTTTGCAGATGTCCATCAATCTTGCAGATTTCTAGGGAAAGAAGAAAAAAATGAACACCTTCACGATCGTGTCAGAAATAAACATTTCCTGTGTATGACACAGTGACTCTTTAGTGAGAGCGATACAATACGGTGCAAATTAAACACAAGCTAATGTGCTGCGCGAATGAACATGGGAGCAAAGAATACGGGGTTTTAAAGGAAAGCCTCTAAACCAGAGTTTGGAGGAACACCACCCTACAGAATTTGGAAAAATACCAGAGAGATGTAGGAGACACATGATGCGAAATGATGACAGCTGCATTTGTATATTCCACAGTTATTTAATGAACGGCTCTCGTGTACGAGGCACTATTCTGGTTGAGGGATAAACAGAAATCTTATTACCTTTGACTTCAACTTGATTTAGGGAAAACCAAGACAGAAACGGGGAATTGAGGGTTGCTAAATGTAGTTTAAAAGATCAAGAGAGATAAATTGTGTGAGGTTGGAAAAGCAGAATGTAGAAGCCAAAAGAAGTACAAAACTACATCACAGGTTCAGTATGACTGTGCGTGTGTAACAGATTGCAGGACAGAGAGTATGGCAGGTAGAGAATGGTGAAAGCTTGAACATGAGCTGAGGTGCTGAAAGAATGAAGGAGAAACATTGAGGAGAGAGGTTTTTAATGAACGTGAGGAAGCAATGATTACTTTGCCAACTGTAGGCCTTGAATTACTCACTGGGTAGGCAGAAGTTTGGAATAAGAGAAGTTCAGAATGTGTAAAAAATATAATATACATTGAGAAACAAGATTTTGAGACGATTAGGAGGTAGGTAGATAACAAGAGTCTTATTGGCTGAAAAAAATTTATTCCATGATGAAGGCAACAAATGTACAAATGTACTTGATACAATGGATGGATGGATAGATTGTGATAAGGGTTGTATCAGCCCCCCAAAAAAGGATTTTAAAAAATCTTATTGGATACACGAGTCTTGACAAAAGTTTGAAAATAGCACAAGAGGAAGACTTCAGAGTTTTTATATATAACTCAAATATATCATGATTTTGCCTAAAAGGAAAATGAATTTTGCTATGATGCTCAACATTCCCAAGCATGTGTTCATGATATTGTTCCATACTCTTCAGCATTCCTGATTTTCCAAGAAAGAAGAACAAGGTATCAAGATGTCTCAGCTACCAAAAGGACAAAGTACTTCGAGGATTAGGCTTCCATGTGGTGGGTGCAATGTGGAATGGGATTTCAGAGCAGGAAGAATATAATATCTTTTAGAGTTGCAAAAACCATTTCACACACAAAAAACCAAAAACAACCATTTCACAAAAAAGAGACAAACATATATCTTATCTGGACGGAGCAAACACACCAGACTCATGCCTATGCCTTAGTTCTTCTCTTATTTGGCCAATCAGTAACTGCACACGTTGATGACTTTTTCTTGAAAGGCACTGGACTTCACCCATAGCATCCACCCTCGAATGCTCCTGTTGTACCATTTGCTCACTTAATCATATACTTTATTGCATATCTGTGTTTTTTTTTTAATTTTTTTTTATTTCCCCCCAAAGGGGTGCACCGTTCCTGGAAGTACTGCAATCCCAAGATGATAAGTGGAGTGGGTGAAGCAAGCTCCTATTCCATCTCCCTGCTCCAGAAATCCATTTAACGTACCGTCTTCGGAGAGAGGACGTATCAGATATTAAAATGATAAAGAACGGATACTACACTTGATCTTGGCCAAATGTTTGAGAAGCGATGCTTCTCTGTGTTTTGAAGGCATCCTGATGGTGCAATGGTTAAGGCCCAAGTTGGTAACTAAAATGTTGGCAGAGGCTGAGTCCCGGTGGTGTAGTGGTTGTGCGCGGGACTGCGGCCCACTGGGACGGAGGTTCAATTCCAGCAGTGGGGCTGGGCCTCCTCCTCCTCCCACCACCGGAGAGCAGTGATGCCCCCCCAAAAAAAATTTAAAAAAAAATGTTGGCAGTTTGGACCAATGGGGCACCTCAAAAGACAGGCTGGCTAACTGCTTCTGAATGACCATACCCTGGAACACCATGTGGACTTCTACTCTGCTCACAGGTGGGCATATGAGTCAGCACTGGCTCGGTACCACCAAACAATAAATATTTCTACAAAGGAAAGGAGTTCTGCTACTAGGAGAGGAATGCATAAAGGCTCTGTTCGAATCTTCTGATACCCCTCGTGTGGGAGATGGGACCAGGAAGAAGAGTGCATGCGGACAAACTCTCCACATTCAGACGTCAAGGAGTCTGGGAGGCCAAGGCTCCTGTGAGGAAACCTTTATGTTCGTGGGTTAGAGATGGGTCCCACTCACATTCTCAATAGAAGTTAGTCCCCACGATGCCCCGCCATTATAGTGCCAAATCTAAGGTGCTGTTTGTAAGCACATGGTCACTTGGAGGTCAACTGCCTGAAGGTTGTCAACCATCTAAGGCAATCAGACCCTATTGTCTGTCCCACCCTAAGTAGGGCCTATTCCCTTCTGGGAAGAATAATGGATGGTTCCCCTGAAGATGAGCTCAAAGACACATAAGGTCAAACCACCTCAGACAACCAAGGCTAGGCTGCCGTCCTGACTCTAGAACCTGCCCATCTTGTTATGTATGTGCCTTCCTGTCACATGTGTGCCCATAGCGCCTCTCCTTCCTATTGTGTGTATACCCCGTGCTCATTCCCTTCCTGTTACATGTAGGCGTATTGTACAACCCCTTCCTGTTACACACGTAGTTACCTGCAAGTAGGGGGGCTTGCACGCCCCTAGAATATAAAGAGGCCTTGGTTGGAAATAAACTCTCTCTCTCTCTCTCTCTCTGTGTGGCCCTGGCTCATGAAGTCATGACTGTGAAGGTAAAGCACTTGCAAGCTGTAACTTGTCTGACGTCTCTTTAATTCACCCCTCATTTACACAACCGCCCCTTGGGCCCATTCGGTTGTGGGGAAGCTGGTCCCCTGCCCCCTCACGCTGTAATGCCTCTTTTAAATGACCTAGGCACTCACCCTGCTGGTTCTCACTCACTCACCCGGGTAGATCCGCCTGTGGGTCCCACCTCCTGCTGTCCACAGCACTCCCTGTTGCGCCATCGTTGGTGCATCTGGCCCGTTGGCTTGATACCCTGTTCAGGAGGAATGAACACCATGGAGACGCGCAGAAGTGCGGTAGGGTGGGAAACCACGAATCTGGATGAACTTGTACACAGCCCAATTCTCCGTGCTCATACCCTTGGGTTTGGAAGGCTGACTCTGGTGGGGGAGGCTCTCACAGCTCTGAGCTGGAGAAAACAAACCTGACGCGCACTCTCCAGACAAAAAGTGTTCTCCCCACAACTTGCTTCTTTCCAGTTGCTGTAGAGCTGTCATTTTGTAAGGCATTTCGAGGGGAGACAGACACCTCGGTTCTTGGCTCCGTGCAAGAATTCAGGCCGAAGCCTGGTCTGTGTTCCAAACAAGGTTTTCCCCCCGCAAAAAGGGTTTTATGAAGGCTAAAAGACGTTTCAGGTTCGCACAGGCACCCACGAGATCGCTCACCCCCTTCTGCCCGCCTGGAAACTGCTCGAGAGAGAGAGAGAGAGAGAGAGAGAGAGAGAGAGAGAGAGAGAGAGAGAGAAAGCGAGAGAGCGAGCCATGCGGTTGGCTCTGGGCCGCATCCCGGCTGTGCTACATTGCAGAGCAGCCGCTGGACAAGAGCCCCCCCCCCGAGCTAAACCCTTGACCTTTTCAATTCTTCGATGGGAAGGTGTGGCTGACGACCCCACTGGCTGAATTGCATTTACCTGGCCTAGGTGAGCCAATCCAGCTGCAGCCTTCCCGGTCGGAAACCTGGACCTTTGAGCATGCGCAGTATGCTATCCTTGCCTGCTAGCTTGAACCCCTGAATATGCGCAATGGACGCCCTCTGTGCTAACTACCTATCAATTTCGGGGCACCAGCTTTTCACGACTGGCTCAAAATGCCTATGCCCGAAAGTAGACAAAGCCATTTTATTTTATTTTATTCATTCATCCACCCATCCATTATACATCACTGCCCTGGTGGGAGTAGGAAGCCCAGCCTTGCTCCTGGAGAGCTGCTGCTGGATTCAAACCGTCAACCCTGTGGGCTGCAGTCCCGCACACAACCACTGTACCACCAGGGCTCAGCTGACAAATCCCTTTTAGTTCTTATGATGCTAAGGGGTCACCTTTTCCTTTGTCTCAGCTGTCGGGTACTTAATAATGGAGTATCCATCCTTGTAATTTATTTTTTTGGTTTTTTGGGCATCTCACTGCCCTCTGGTGGTGGGAGTAGGAGGCCCAGCCTTTGCTCCTGTGGAGCTGGAATTGTACTTCCATCCCAATGGGCCATAGTCCCACTACGCCACTGGGGCTCAGCCCCATCCTTGTAATTTAAGAGGAAGCCAGATGCACATAGTTCTCCAGGAACCTAAGGCCTCTGTAAAATAAGACTTTTTACAGACACTGAGCTTCTCTTGCATACTGTTGAGAATATGCTTCTCTCTCTATCATCCGCTGTCTGCTGTTTACGCTCTCTAAGAGCGATGGTCACCATGCGTTCACTTGCCTGCTGGACACTTCCTTTGGGATGTTCTCCCCAAGGAAGTCAGGACAGCTCACATTCACACGTGGCCCAGGCTGTTGTGCACGTGCCCGATGGAGGCCTGCCTACCTTGCCACTACATACACTGTTCACTCCACTGGCCTGCGCGCTCCGATTCCCATGTCAAGAAGGAGGAACCCGTTTGGCCCCTCTGTCCTGTCGTCTTTTTCTTCCATGATCGCACAAGCTGCTCCTAAGCACCCATTGGGTTGTGGGGCTGGATGCCAGAGAGCAGGGTATGTCGAGGTGAGAAAAATCGACATTTGGGATGGGGAACCAATTACAAGGACCGACATATAACCTCCTTCCTGGGGGACCTACATATAACCTTCTTCCTGGGTGAAGGGAGATGTTGGTCAGTGAAAGATATGACAAAATAATTTATAAATGATCGAGGGTTCATGGGGTGGGGGGCAGTAGGGAGGGAGGGGGAAAATGAGGAGCTGATTCCAGGGGCTCAGGTGGAAAGCAAATGCTTTGAGAATGATGATGGCAAAATATGTACAAATGTGCTTGACACAACGGTTGTAGGTATGGATTGTGAATAAGAGTTGTACGAGCCCCCAATAAAATTATTTTTTTAAAAAATTGACATGGGGAACGGGCCGCTTTCACATGCACAAAGGAAAGACTTTTCTTTCAGGAAAGGGCACATTCCATGTTCTCGTAGAGAAAAAAAAAGAGGATCTCAAATCCATCACTTTAGAGCACTGCAGTGATTTCAAAGTCTAGGCAACAGAGAGCGGAAGTGCCACTGAATGCCTAGAGTGGAGTGTTTCACGGGGCTGGGGTGGGGTGTTGTCCTCACCGATAGACACCAGGTTGCTGTAGTTCTCCAACATCACATCCAGGTACAGGTCCTTCTGAACTGGGTCCAGGAGCTGCCACTCCTCCCAGGTGAACTTGATGGCGACATCCTCGAATGTCAGTGATTCCTGCCATAAACAACAGCAACAACATCCACTGCCATTGATTAGATTCTGACTTAGAGCAACCCTGAAGAAGCAGAGCAGGATGTCTCACAGTGATAGCGAGGCTGTTGAAGCTTTACACCTTCCTGTCCCCTGAGTGGCTGCTGACCTCGAACAGCTGGCCGCGCGAGCGGCAGCCAGGGACTCGAACCACTGTGCCACCACGGCTCCCCTGAACTCAAACCTCGTGGTATGATCCTGATCTGACTCATGGGAACCCCACAGGGCAGAGGAGAAGTGCCCCTTTCCAAGGCAGTCACTCCATGGAAACAGGCAGCCGCAATGTCTCTCTCTTGTAAAGCAGCTGGTGGGTCCAAACCATCCATCTTTTGATTATCACCAGTGAGCCACCCTGGCTTCTTCCCTCTAACAACACGATCATATTTAATGGAGCGTTTCTCTTTTATTGACAAACAGGTGTGGTGCATTAAATTGCTTTTATATGGCCTTTCTCACCATGGTCTTGCAACTTCTGTATACTGATGGAGTGGGGCTATGCAAATAAGGTGACTGTGGTCCCTGAAGGAGATTGGACAGATTGTTGCTACTGTAAATAAGGTGCCTGGGACCCATGTGGGAGTGTAACCATGCGAGTATGGTACATGGAACCCTAAAATCGGGATTGGTCAGTTTTGCCATCCTGGTAGGCTTCAAGAGAGAGCCGGTCCCTCCCAGAGGAGAGGTTCTTCATGACCACCAAACAAGTGCCAGGAAGGGGGGCCCTTTTGATCTAGCGTTCCTGTGCTGAGAACCCCCAAGGCCTTAGGTTTCCCAACTTGGCTGATCAGTGAAATCACCTGGGGAATCTAGCTGATGACATTACTGGTCTCTGGGCTCTCTTGTAACCTAATGAATCCGAATCTCTAAAGTGAGGAGCCCAGGGAATCTACGGTTTCCCCAGATCCCCAGAAGATTCCAATCAATGACCAGGCAAATGTGAGAACCTAGTCCCAGAGCCAGAAGTCAGAGAGAGAGGTAACAGCTGAGATGACAAGAGAGGGTGAGATTCATGGCAGGGCATCATAGCAGCAGAAGCAAGAGCCCTGACCAAGAGAGAGGCAGCTATGCTGGTGTGCCAAGCCACGGAGGAAGAGGGGTGAGCAGAAGGCTTGCTGACATAGTGGGATGCCTCTGCACGCTATCAGTGAAACTAAAGAGCTTTGTTAACACCTACCCAAAGACAAACAGAGGATTGGCCAGAGAGGGATCTGCCTGCAAGCTCCTGACTGAGGAGCTATAACCTGAACTGAACTTGATCCTGAACTGTAACATGTTATTTCCTTAATACGCCACATAATCATTGAGGGTTGTCTCTGAGTTCTGTGTGGCCACTGTAACGAGTTATCAAGCCCCTCAGAGAAGAGAGAGCAAGTCCTGGAAGGGATGGCTAGTGTCAGAGGAAGGAGGAGTCATGTCTGACCTTGACCTCACAGGAATCGGCCTAGGCTAATGCTGACGATCGCCTGGCCTTGTAACATTCAATGAAGTCAGACGTGGCCATGCAGCCGTGTTCCACAAGATAGAGTAAGAAGTAGTTGTCCTGCTCTTATTAACCACCAACTGCATCAATAAACCTTTTTCATTTTCAAATACATGGTCATAGGATCCATTTCAAGATCTGGTATCTTAGAATTGTGCAATGATCCACTTACTAGATAAGTTTGTTTTCATGAAATGCAGCCACAAAATTGTCGTATCAATATAAAA
>PVJH01030088.1:0-25242 GCA_004026705.1 Nesogale talazaci
GGAGAGTCCAAAGAGAACTCACAAATTGAGCGGAAAAATTTTTACAAGGCCACCTCAGAGGGCAAAGCGCCACTGGACCCGACAAGGGACGACGTAGAGACGTACATAAGCCGCGTTTCCAAAGGGAAAGTAACAAATGAAGAGGGGCGGAGAGTGGGTCCCCCTGGGAGGGGACAGGGGGTCCATCCGCGCAGTGCGCCGGGCACTGTGGTGCGCTTCCCGTGTGCGAGTCCAGCAGAGCCTGCCGCCGCAGGGAGAAGGACCGGGATGGAGGCCAGGCAGATTCCCACGAGGGGAAGGTCAGGCAGAGGTTCCACTCGCCAACCTGGCAGAGTCGCCAAAGCTGACACCAGCTGCCCCTCCCGCAGCGCTCTCCACTTCTCTGGGTTCCATCCTTCGTTTCCATGGCCACGCAGGACTCACAGAAGAGCGCGAAGTGCTTTATTAAGCCTAAAACCTCAGCAGTCAAGAAACATCGATGAACTCTTCCATACAGATGGGCACGTGGAGCTCCACTCATCACCCGCAGCACAGGCTCCTCTCAGGAGCCTCAGGACGGGCTCTTCCTACCCCTCAAGACAGTTTCCTCCCACCCCACCCCCTCGGGACAGGCTCCTCCCATGCCCCTCAAGACGGGCTTCTCCCACACCCACACCTTCAGGAGAGGCTCCTCCACCCACCCCCTCTCAGGATTGACTCCTCCAACCCCCCTTAGGACAGGTCCCTCTTGCCCCTGCCATCTGCCACCACGGGCACTACTGCTGGGCCCTTTCTCAGTCACTCTCTCTGTTGTTACAGTCCTTCACCCATAGCTCCTCTAGAGGAACTGTGGGGGTGCAGGGGGTGAGGCAGGGAACCGGAACGTCAAGGTCAGTGGTTCAAACCGACGTGTCACTCCGAGGGAGTAAGATGCGACTGCCTGCTCCCTCCTGAAACCACTTGCAGTCTCAGAGGCTCCCAAGAGCCAGAGGCTTTGATGGTGATGAGCTTAGTTTGGGTTTATTTTTTTAATTTTTTTTTTTTCAGTTTGGGTTGTTAATGTTTGGTTTTTGTTTTGCCTCCTCTCTCACTGCTGCGGCTTTCTGTCTGCCAAGCCTCAGTGGGTTGGTTACGATACAGAACGCCTTGTCCACTTCAAAGCATGCCGCCTCCCAGCAGGGGGCCACGGGCTGACCAATCCCGTCTCAGGAGGCCATAGGCACTTCATTTGAATAGCGGACTGCCAATGCACCTCATGTACATAGTCTAATAGTCAATCCCATGCGCACTGGTGGCTAGATGGTTACAAGTTGGGCTGCTAACTGCAAGGTCCGCAGTTCAAAATGACCAGCCGCTCTGTGGGAGAGAGCGAGGTGAGGCTTTCTATTCCCATAAAGAGTTATCTCAGACTGCCCTTAGGGTGGTTCTCCCCTGTCTTCTAGGTCCCTATCACTCAGAATGGGCTCTGGGGAGGTGAGTTTGGTTTGGGGTCAATGTGCATTCCCATCACAGGGCAGGGTGCCGCCCGGGGCCAGACAAAGCATTCCAGACCAAGCTGTGTACAGTCCACGTGGACAAAAAGAAGGAGGCTTCTGGGACAGAAAACTGAGGGCCAGTAACTCCTCAGGGCTCGGGTAAACGTTCTCAAGCCATCTGTCTGTCCGACGCCACAGAAAGGAACTCATAGAGCTGAGCCCGGTGGCGTAATGGTTGTGTGCGGGACTGCGGCCCACTGGGACGGAGGTTCAGTTCCAGCAGTGGGGCTGGGCCTCCTACTCCCACCGGAGAGCAGTGATGCCCCCCCCCCCCGAAAAGAAAAAAAGAAAGGAACTCATTTTACACTGGAACATTTCAAAATCAAAAAGCACCGAGGGCGGGGCCATCTTACACAGCGGGTGGTGCAAAGGGTTAACCATTCCACGGATAAGCGGATAAGCGAAAGATGGGTGGTTTGAACCCATCTCGAGGCACTCAGAAGAAAGGCCTGGTGATCTCGCTCTGAAAACGCCTCCTTGAAACCCTTGGAGCATGGCCCATCTCTGACACCCAGGTAGCATGGTCACGTGTGTCGGGTCGATGATGACCAAACCGGACGGTTGGGTTTGGGGAGATCACCTTAAGGAAGAACTCTTGGGTAAGCTCAGGCTTTTCCGATGCGGGGGGGAGGGGGGACCCCAAAGAAAGCAGAACCAGGTCTGAGCGCCAGGAGTTCTAGGAACTGGACTTCAGCCCCCACCTCCCTTCCTACCCACCCAAATCCCCACGACATCTGTTTCTGCCCTGTAGCCAGAGGGCGTGAACGCCCTGTTATAGGAAGCGGTCAGGCAGATCAAAGAGCGACCAGCTGCCAGTGCTTCCTTGTGAGGCGTGTCCTAGAGAATCTTCGTGGCTTCTGCAAGCCCGGGGACGGCAACAATCTGCAACAATCTGGAAACAATGTGCAACCCACCTTGATCCCCCTCTGACCGCCCGGAAAGCCTCCGCCCCAGGCCTGGCCGAGGCCTGGGCCTGGCCGAGGGTGCTCTGGATGAAATCGAGAGGCCGGGAAGAACTTCCCTGCGCTGCGGCGTGGGATAAAGCAGGGAGGGGAGGTCGAGGCTGGCTGGAGGGGCTCCCTTCTGCCTTCTACTCATCCGCGCGCGCCCGCAGGAGCGTCCCGAGCCTGCGGCTGGGTGTAATGCCCCCGTGCGCCACTGGGTGGAACCCCACACCCAGGCGCTCCCTGCCTCGCCGTGGATGGAATTTTGGGGTCAAGTCCGCCTTCCGGCTGGAGGTCCAGAGTGGAGAGAGGGGCCCGTTGGGAGAGAATGTGAGGTATTAGGGGCTAGTCAGGTCTGAGGAGACTGCTGAGGGGGTAGGAGGGAGGAAAAGGGGCAGGCAGCTGGGGGAGGGGAGGGATATTTATCTGCTGAGCTGGTGGCATTAAAAATAACCAGGGCCCTCGTAACCCAAGATCCCCAGCCTTTTATGCCAGGGTGGGGGCCTCCCGTGGGGAGCGGAGGGGCCGAGCGGAGCGGTGGAAGCGAGAAAACTTCCCTGTCCCACCCCGCCCCCAGCCTGGGACTGGGCAGGCTGGTGCCCCCTGGGCTGACTGGAAGGGGGCAGGGAGGGACGGAGGAAGGGAGAGGGGAGCAGGCAGGAACAATGCTGGCCCCCAGCCAGGAGCTAGGAGTGGGGAGGAGAGAGGAGGGAAGGGGAAAGAATTGAGGGGAGGAGAAGAGAAAAGAAAGCAAGACAGAAAGATGGAGAGACCTTGTTTTCCACTTGGGCGCACACACTCTTCCCTGCCCGGTCCCTGGGTCCCCCTGGGTTCCCTTCCCGGGAGGAGGTCAAGCCACAGCAGCAAAGACTTAGGTAAGCTGTCAGGAGGGACTTCCCAGGAGGAAGGCAGCCCAACCTTGGACAGGATGGAAGCAGTGCAGCCCCGGGGGGCTCCACTCGCTGGCTTGTAGAACATACTCTGCCCTGGACTGTGTGACTTCACCTTTCTGCCTCTGCGTTCCCAGAGTGCCTTGGTTGTTTTCTGAGTTGGGACCATGATGACAGAAGGACAATTACAGGAAAGTTTCGTTGAAAGATTTAGCCCTGACTTGCCACTGTGAGGAAGGGGGCTGGAGCTGGGCCTCAGGGTGGCAAAGGAGGCCATGACCCCGGCGGAGAGCGGGTGGGGGTGCCTCTGACACCTCGTCCCGCAGAGCTTGTCCTACCGTGTCTGGCAGGACCGGTAGGATGGTAGGAGCGCATGAGGTGGCATGCAGAAGGTGCTTGGGAACTTTCCTAAGCGGAAGAAGACTGGAAGCTGTTGCCTCAGAAGCTGCCCTGCCTACCAGGGTCAGGCTCACCCACCTCACTGCCAACTCCCGGTGACCCTAGCGGGCAGGTAGGACTGCCGGTCAGTGGTGGAAAGCCCCATCGTTCTGGGGCACATCCTTCATGCTCCTGCCATCTACCCGAGCTCAGGCCGGGGGTCTTGTCTCTGTGGACACCCCGAATAAGCCAGACAGATAACTGCAATGACACCAGGTGCCTTCTTGGCCCAAGCGTGGGCCCACCTGGGTAGGTGGGAGGCTATGCTGGGCCTCTGATGAGCTGCCCCTCCCCTCCCCACGGCTGGGTCCAGGGACCCAGGCACTTCTGGACAGCGCCCAGGGCTCCCTTGCCTCCGTGTCAGCTGAAACCTTAGCCCGTAATCCCCCACCTGAACTCGAAGGGCCCCACACCTGTGCCGGCCTCGGCCTCATAATCTGTAGCCCAGGAGAGGCGGGAGGCCGGCGGTGGGTGAGGAGCCAGATGGTGGGAAAGGCTCATAGGGAAGCACCCACTCTTTTCCCTGGTGGGCAAAGAGGTGGGGGGTGTCAGCTGATACCTAGTGTGGAACCATGCTTGTTCCTACTGAACCCGGGGTACCCCTCTCCTCTGACCAGTGATTTCCCTGGTGATGGACAACCCACACTGGCCACAGTTCTTTCTGGTCTTCAGTTCTCTCTCTCTCTCTCTCTCTCTCTCTCTCTCTCTCTCTCTCTCTCTCTCTCTCTCAAAAAGAAGAGGTGTGATTCCTGAGAGATCCCTTCCCTCTGGGACGCTCGTCTCTGATTCTAGAATTCCCAGCTTCTAAGATTCCACCCCCCAGGCAGCCGGAAGGGAGGGCTCACTGCCGAGAGAACCGGAGAACCCAGCAGCTGTCACTCGGGTGCTCCAGCCTGACTCACCAGCTGCAACCCCCGCCTGGCCTGACATACCTGCTCACCTCAAGGGGCGCGGGGGTGAGAGCTGAGGGCGCGGGCTCCTTGAAGGCTTCCAGAATTGTCCTCCATCCTCTGGGTCTCCCCACACTCCCTGGAAGTTGCTGGGCCCCAGAGGGGAGCTGTGCAAAGCCTGTGCAGCTATGGGGGGGCTGAGTCTCAGCAAGGAGAGCTGTGCCCGTCTGGGATGCCGGGCAGGGGCAGCGATCAGGCGGGCTATTGTTGAGGGGCGGAAGAATGAAGGTGGTGATCTTTTAAGATCTCTTGCCGGTGGAGGTACAGAGGCAATAAGGGTTGTCATCATTATAGGGGATACGCGGGGGGCGGGGGGGGGAGCGTCGAAGGGAAATAATGAAGACAGGAGTGGGAAGGGTGCACTAGAACTGGTTGTGGCAGTGTCTAGCTCTTCTTTTTTTGGGGGGGGGCATCACTGCCCTCCGGCGGTGGGAGTAGGAGGCCCAGCCCCACTGCTGGAATTGAACCTCCATCCCAGTGGGCCGCAGTCCCGCACACAACCACTACGCCACCGGGGCTCAGCCCGACAGCTCTTCTTATATACAAAAGAAGTCTGAGACAGGTGAATTCTATCGCAATGAAACTATTGGAAACAGGCTGAGTTCCGGGGGCGCAGTGGTTGTGTGCGGGACTGCAGCCCACAGCGTTGGCGGTTCAAATCCAGCAGCAGCTCTCCACGAGCAAGGCTGGGCTTCCTACTCCCACCAGGGCAGTGATGTCACACACAAAAAAGAAAAGAAAAGGAACTTTTGGAAACAAACAAATGAATACAAATAAAATCAGGAGGGCTGAGCCCCGGCGGCGTAGTGGTTGTGCGCGGGACTGCGGCCCACTGGGATGGAGGTTCAATTCCAGCTCCACGGAGCAAAGGCTGGGCCTCCTACTCCCACCACCTGAGGGCAGTGATGCCCCCCAAATAAATAAATAAAATAAAATAAAATAAAATCAGGAGTAAAAAAAAAAAAATGTCCATCGCAGTTGGGAGCAGAGGACTAAAGATCCAAGGATGTGAAAAAGGGACCAGACTGCCCTGGGGCATGACTGATGTCCTGCAGACTGTCCTGCAACCCTATCACACCCGATTCCCCACCCCCCTATGCCAGTGCCTGAGTCAGGGCCGACCCTGCGATGAGGGATCCCTGGATCACAGCAGCTGAGGGGAGTCTAGGGCCAGTGGCGGGGGTGATTCAGGCTAACACGGATGGAGATGAGAACAGGCTTCCAGTTCTGGGACCTCCGAGGCCAGAGTCTAGGGAGGGACCTATCACAGGCACGGGCCCTCTTCGGAGACCTCTCTGCGTGGAGGCTTGGATGGACACGGCAGGGGCAGGGCCCACGTGTCAGGGCTGTGTGGGCGGTTAGTCAGAAGAGGTTGTCCCGGCTTCGAATAAGGTGGCCTTCTTCTTCAACACACAAAGGCTTGTGACCCTGATGGAGCTGTGGCCCTGGGGAGCCCTGCAGCCCAGTGAGAGACTGGGGTGGGGGGGGACAGGCTGTCTGGAGTGGGGAGCCCTAGGCAGGCCTAGCCGGGGGTGGGGGTGCTGTCTGTCTGCCAGGTTTCTGCCGCTGCCTGGGAAAAGCCCAGCCCAGAGATCCTTATCCAGGGCAGGGAGAGAACTGGTTTCTCGACTGGCAATTGCCAAGGGGGAGAGGGACAGGGGCAAGCCACCAGCGCCACCAGGAGGTTAGGGCGTCAGTGCCAGGCCTCTGGAGGGTGAGTGGCCAGGGGGAGGGGGCTGGGGGGAGTGCCTGCTTTCACAGGTGGCACTGGCCTCTCAGGAGAACTACCTGGTTTGTCTCAGCCCTTCTCCCTTTCTGGGCTCTTCCCCTCCCCTGCCCCATTCCTCCCCAACATTTGAAGACTAGGGGTCTGTCCCTCCTGGTCCTAGGGGGCGAGCAAGGGCAGAGGGGTTGTCAAGAGGTGCAGGCCCTGGGAACTCTCCCCAGAGCCCGCTCCCTTTCATCTCTCACCACAAAGGGGCCGGCCTGCCTGGGTCCCAGGCCCATCCATCTCGCTCCTGGCAGTACATTGGCAGTCCTTTGTCAAGACACTGGGGTCAGAGGGCCTGGCCGGGCACGCTGCCTCCCCCGACTCCCCCCCCCCTTCCCCTCTCGACCCCTGGCCTCTTTCTTCCCTCTTGCTCCCATTCCCCTGGGGTGTCCCAGCCCCCTCCTCCGGGCAGGGGCTCCCTTTTCCTCAGAGGCTCCACCCCCAGCCTCTCCCCTCTGTCCTTTTCTCTTCCAGGTCCTTTCCTACTGGACACCACTGCTGCCAGTCCCTCCCTCCTGGATTCCTGGACAGTGGCTCCTTCAGGGGCAGGGGTATGGAGAGGCCCCACTGCTGGGCATGGCAGAGCCCCTCTGAGCTCCAGGATCCCCTGTGGCCTCAGCCATGCTCTGAGTCTCTGGGGTTTGATTTTGCAGGGCTCTTCTCCCCGCTCCACACTCCAGTCTCTCGGGAGGAAGGTTCTCTCTCCTCTGTTTCCCTAAGGTGTTCCTGCATGGTCTCCCAGCTCCTGATAGTCCCCTGAACATGTCTGTCTGCCCCGAGGCCCCGGGAAGAGTTAGTTGTTTCTTTTTGTTTTGTTTTGTTTCTTTTTTAAAAAAATAATTTTCCTGGGGGTCCATGCAGCTCTTATTACAATCCTTACATACATGCATCGTGTCAAGCACATATTTACCTATGCTGCATCATTTTCAAAACGTTTCCTTCTTCTTGAGTCCTTGTTATCAGCTTCTCATTTTTCCCCTCCTGCCCTCCCTCCCTCATGAACCCTTGAGAGTTTATAAATTATTTTTATTTATTTTTGGGGGGGGCATCACTGCTCTCCGGCGGTGGGAGTAGGAGGCCCAGCCCCACTGCTGGAATTGAACCTCCGTCCCAGTGGGCCGCAGTCCCGCGCACAACCACTACGCCACCGGGGCTCAGCCCTGAGAGTTTATAAATTATTATGATTTTTTCATGCCTTACACTAACTGATGTCTCCCTTCACCCACTTTTCTGTTGTCCTTCCCCCGGGAGGGGGGGTTCTGTGTAGATCCTTGTGATCCGTTCTGTTCTCCCTTTCTCTCCCACCTTCCCATTCCCCTCCTGGTATGGCTACTGTCATCTTGGGTCTGAGGGGTTTATCTGTCCTGGATTCCCTGTGTTTCCAGCTCTGATCTGTACCCCTGTACATGCTCTGGTCTAGCGGATGTGCAAGGTAGAATTGGGGTCATGATAGTGGGAGTGGGGGAGCATTAAAAAACTAGAGGGAGGGGCTGAGCCCCGGTGGCGCAGTGGTTGTGTGCGGGACTGCGGCCCACTGGGACGGAGGTTCAATTCCAGCAGTGGGGCTGGGCCTCCTACTCCCACCGCCGGAGAGCAGTGATGCCCCCCCCTCCCAAAAAAAGAAAAGATAAAACAAAAAACTAGAGGGAAAAAATAGAACTAGAGGAAAGTTGGATGTCTCTCATTGCTACACTGCACAGACTAGCTGGTCTCTTCCTTGTGACTCTTCTGAAAAGGGATGTCCAGTGCCTACAGATGGGCTTTGGGTCTCCACTCCGCACTCCCCTTCATTCACAATGCTGGGATTTTTTGTTCTATGTCTTTGATGCCTGGTACCTAGTCCCCATAGACACCTTACCTGATGTTCTTTTAAGACTTCCGACCTGTTCCTCCTGGGAGGGTGGTTCTGTCTGTGCCCCAGACCCCCTTGGCTGCCCAGGATGTTTAAGAGTCTTCTTTGGTGAAGTTCTAAGAAGCTTGGGCTTCAGAGAAGACTTGTCCTAAAGAGATGTCCCAGCATTGGGGGGCTCCAGAAGGGGGATGGGGGCTTCAGTGGATTTCCTCCCAAATGCACTGCCCATAATAGCAAGGCATTGCTACGTGCCAATGGGCTTCTTTCGAGGCCTTGCATGTGTTTGACCTGAGCTGTGGTACCCTCTGCCCCCTCGTGTGCATGCGAAGGCTGGACACCGGAGAAGGAAGAGTGCAGACAGGCGAGGCCTTGGCGACGGTGCTGGCCAGGAGTGCTGGGAGTCCTCAGGAGGGAGGGACGACCAGAAGCACAGCCAGAATGTGCCTTAGAAGCAAGGAGAGCGAGTCATGATCTCACAGACTTTGGACGTGCCGTCAGGAGGGCTCAGGAATGGGGGATCGTACGGCGAGCAGATCACACACACACACACACACACACACACACACACACACACACCGGCTGACAGTGCGGAGGGCTGGGTGCACCTGCTGGGGTCGATCGATCGAGGACTGCAGCCGTCAGGCTGGACGACAGTGCAGGGAGAGGAAGACCACGTCCTCACAACCGGACCAATGGGTGACCACACGCCCAATGGGGCAGAGGGTGACGCCGTCAGGGGTGTGTCTTGCTGGGGTCCATAAGCAAGGCTCATGGAAGCAGCGGTCAGGAGCTCAGAGGACATGCTGCCTTCGGTCAGTCTGCTGCACAAGACCTTTTTGGACGCCGTGGTGGTCTCCTCACCTGGTGTCCATTTGAGGATGAAGAGTGTGGGGGTGGAGTCTAGCCTGTCACTCTGGAGAGAGCCAAGGAGACCTCTGTGTGGGCGTGGCTTTCTTCTGAGAATCCTGGGAAACGTGGTCCTTCTTTCTTGGAAGCAGAGACGCTATCTCACTCGGCTCACTTCCTTGAAGACTTGCAACTGACAACACTCACTTGGAAATTCTCTACTGACCAGGCTGACTTCCTGCAAGACGTCCCTGTGGAGAAGCCACATGGAGCTGCCCCAGTGCCCTGAGCCGGACAAGCCACATGGATGAAGCCAGAGGAGCCCCTTGGAGACCCCTGCCAGCGCTGAGATGCTTACAATACCCCTGGACCCAAAGGCGGTCTCCCCATCTGGCTTGTGGTGGTCTTGCATTCGGCTTCATGGCATGTGTTTTGTGAGTCTGAATGTGACTGATAGAGGACGTGTGGGCTAATATCAGACTTGTGGGTTGGAATGCTTCCCTCTGAGAACTCTCTGATATACATCTCCGTGTCTATGAGCTTGTCTCTCTAGCCTACCTGGACTGACTCGGAGTCTTGAAGCGCGAGGACATTACTCTGAAGACTAGCATGCACCCGGCCCGGGCCTCGGTCTTCTCCATCACCTCCTATGCGTGGGGAAGCTGCACGTGGACCAGGAAGATGGGAGAAGAATCGATGCATGGCAATGGTGGGGCTGGAGAAGAATCGTGAACGTGTCATGCTCTGCCAAAAAGACCTGCCAGTCCGGCTTGGAAGAAATACGGCCAGAGGGCTCTTTAGAGGCTAGGAGGAAAAGACTTCGTGTTACCTACTTGGGACATGTTGTCAGGACAGACCGGTCCCTGGAGGACATCATGCTTGGTAGACTAGAGGGGTGGTGAAAAAGAGGGAGACCCTCAGCGCGACGGACGGATGGACAGACGGACAGATGGACGGACGCAGGGCGGCATCCAGGTGTCCAGGCAGGGGAGCGAGAGTGAGGCTGCACTGGGCCATTCGGGGTTTCCCTCTGCCATGCACCGGTTGCCATGGATCGGCACCGACTCCTCCTGGGCCCTGACAGCAACCCCGACATCAGGAGACACTCGCCCCAGGAAAAGGGTCCTGTGCTTGGGAACGTTGGGAGTGACGTGAAGGGGAGCGATGGACACAGGACTGCAGCCACCACCGGCTGGGCCAGAGCAGCCGTTTCCAGGGTGACCCGGGACAGTGTTTGCTGCTGTTGTGGGAACCAACTCGGTCCCAGGCAGGCCGGGGTGAGGCCCAGGGAGCGGAGGGGGAGCCCGTGAGGGCTCTTAGAACAGGAGCGGAAACTGGAGAAACGTTCTCAGAGGTTGGGCCAGAGGCCTGAGCTGCCCCTCCCTGATCCAATCTCCCGTTCCTGCGTCTAACTTCCCCGTTTATCTCAGGCCCCTGAGCAGGAAAGCCCCGGAGAAACGGAGCCAGAGACAAAGGGCCGAGCCCCAGCCCCGGGAGAGAGATGGCATCTTCTACAGATTAAACAGGGGTCCTCAGACTTTTTAAGCAGGGCTTCAGTTCACTGTCCCTCAGACCGTGGGAGGGCCGGACTGTAGTTAAAAAACAAAAAAACCAACTATGAACAAATTCATTGCAGGACCAAGGATGAATTGGCTGCTAAGCAGAACAGCAAAACAAAAACACCTGGAGGGCCGGGTAAATGTCCTCAGTGGGCCACATGTGGCCCACAGGCCGTAGTTTGAGGACACCTTGATTAGAGCCTGGGAACCCACGGGGCAGCTCTGCTATGTACCACAGGCTGACTGAGTTGGCATCGACTCAATGACAGTGAGTTTTTGGGGGTTTTTGCCCTTGGGAAGTCCCTCTGGGAGCCCCAGATCTGATATGTGAGCCCCAACTCCTGCCTTCGAGGAGAAAAGGCATAGGCTTCGCTCTCCCCTCTTTCAACGACTTTGCTCCAGAGAAAGACTGACACTTGTCAGAGAAACCAGGGCAGACGTTCTGAACAGATGGACAGAATTCCAGGACCCTGGGAAGGTTCAGAGCAGCAGTTCTCAACCTTCCTATTGCCATGACCCTTTCATGCAGATCCTCATGTGGTGGTGCTTCGCCCCCACCCCCTCAACCATGAAATTATTTACGTTGCCACTTCATCACTGTCAATTTGCATCTGTTATGAATCATCATGTAAATATCTGATAGGCAGGATGTATTTTTTTTGTTTGGTTTGGTTTTTTGGTTTTTTTTGGGGGGGCATCACTGCTCTCCGGTGGTGGGAGTAGGAGGCCCAGCCCCACTGCTGGAATTGAACCTCCGTCCCAGTGGGCCGCAGTCCTGCGCACAACCACGACGCCACCGGGGCTCAGCCTGGCAGGATGTATCTTCATTGTTACAAATTGAATATCATAAAAGTACCGTGATTCACCACAAAAACAATGTGCAATTACAGATTGTGAAATATTTATTTCTAATGATAATAAATGAAATGTCTTGAAGCACGGTGTAGCATGGGTAACAGACATCACGCCCGGTACTCATGTGGGCGCCTCAGCATGTGGGTGTGGTCAGCAATGGTGAGCCAGGAAGGGGATGAAGGGAGGAGAGGAGGCGGGGCTGGGCTGGGCGAGTTCTGGATTAGAACCAGCAGGCAAACCACACAGGCATCCAGAAAGACCTTTGGGGGTCTTTGAAGTGACCAAAGCCAGACGCCCCAGAGACCAATCATGGTGCCTCTCTTTTTCTGAACCATGCTGGTGAAAACACACACGATAAGAAGGAGACCATGTTAAGCTGAGGGAGCCTGGCTATCAAAAGAAATAGCATCTGGGATCTTAAAGGCTTGAAGATAAATAAGCGTCCATCTACCTGAGAAGCAACCAAGCCCACATGGAAGAAGCATATCAGGATGTGTGATCAGGAGATATTGAAGGGATCAGGCATCAAAGAACAAAAAATCCTATCATTGTGAATGACGGGGAGTAAGGAGTGGGGACCCAAAGCCCATCTGCAGGCAACTGGATATCCCGTTACAGAAGGGCCACAGAGAGGAGAGGAGCCAGCCAGGGTGCAGTGTAGCACCGACGAAACATACAACTTTCCTCTAGTTCTTGACTGCTTCCTCCCCGCGACTATCATGACCCCAATTCTACCTTATACATACAACTAGGCCAGAGCATGTACATGGGTACAGATAAAAGCTGGAAACACGGGGGATCCAGAACAGATGAGCCCCCTCAGGACAATAGTAAGATTAGTGATAGCAGGAGGGTAAAGGGAAGGTGAGGGGAAAGAGGGGAAACTGATCACAAGGACCTCCACACAACTCCTTCCCTGGGGGAAGGACAACAGGAAAGTGGGAGAAGGGAGACATCAGTCAGTGTAAGGCATGAAAAAAAATAATAATTTATAAATTATCGAAGCCTCCCCCCCAAAACAAAACAAAACAAAAATAATTTACAAATTATCAAGAGTTCATGAAGAAGAGAGGGAGGTAGGAAAATTGAGAAGCTGGGCTGAGCCCCGGGGGCGTCGTGGTTGTGCGCGGGACTGCGGCCCACGGGGACGGAGGTTCAATTCCAGCAGTGGGGCTGGGCCTCCTACTCCCACCGTCGGAGAGCGGTGATGCCCCCCCACCCCAAAAAAAAAGAAAGAAAGAAAAGAAAATGATGATGGTAAGGTAAGGGCTCAAGTGGAAGAGCAGATATTTGGAGAACGATGACGGCAGCAGGCATGTGGAGGTGCTTGGCACAGTATATGTATTCATGTATTGTGAAAAGCGATGTATAAGCCCCCAATAAAACGATTTTAAAAAATTATGATGGTAACAAATATACAAAAGTGCTTAACACAATGGATGGGTGGGTGGATTGTGAAAAGAGTTGTATGAGCCCCCAATAAAATGATTTTAAAACACAGTAAGCCATAGCAATCATTTCTACATGTGCAATTCAGTGACACCGACGACATTCTGTAAGTTGGGTCGCCGTCTCTCTTCAACTTTCCCAAATCCTCCCCCCCCTTCCATTAACATACACATCATGCCCCCCGACGTCCCGGTGGCTCAGTGCTGTGGTGCTTGGCTGCACCCAGAAGGCTGGTCGTTCTAACCACAGCTGCTCTGCAGCTGGAAGATGTGGTGTTCTACTTCCATGAAGTCTGCAGCCTTGGTTCCCGTCGTAGAGTTGACAGTGACGTGGATTGCTCATTGATGGGGTTGCGGGCGGGGAGGAGGTTTGCACAGCCATCGGTCTCATTAAGTCGTACATTGGTAAAAACGTTAAATTGGTAGCAAAATCGTGTGAAGGATAGAATTACCGCAGTGATCGAGGATGAACAAACAAACAAACACCTCCTGGTAATTTTGCCTGTTTGTTTGGAGATTGAGTGACTTGCCTCCATGGGGCCCCCTCGGTAATGAGCCTACTCACCTGCTGAGGGTTGCTGTTGTACCTCTGACTTCACTGCTGGTCCCTGGACTCGGAACGCCTAGCGAACGGCCATCCAAGATGCAACAGTTGCTCTCTATCCTCCTGGAGCAATGGAGGAGGAGGGGGCTGAGGACTCACCGACGGCTAATACAGACAGAGAATGCCTGGCTAATTGAACGACCATGTCTTCTTTACCAGGAGAACTGGATGGTGCCCTGCTGCCATTACTGAACAGTTCCATGAGAGATTCTTTTGTGTGCGGGTGGGGGGGGGCAGGGGGGGCATCACTGCCCCCTGGTGGGAGTAAGAGGCCCCGCCTTGCTCCTGGAGAGCTGCTGCTGGATATGAAACGTCAACCCTGTGGGCCACAGTCCCGCACACAACCACTACGCCACAGGGGCTCAGCCCTCCATGAAAGATTCTATAGAAGAATCCTGGTCAAAATGCACCACAGAATATCAAATTTTCACAGACTCCAGACTTTCTGAAACCATAGAGGGTAGATGAATTCCTGAAACTTTGGGCTGGAGTTCATGTTAAGACTTTAAGGGCTGAGCCCCGGTGGTGTAGTGGTTGTGTGCGGGACTGCGGCCCACGGGGACGGAGGTTCAATTCCAGCAGTGGGGCTGGGCCTCCTACTCCCACCACCTGAGGGCAGTGATGACCCCCCCCCAAAAAAAAAGACTTTAAATTAAAAAAAAAGACTTTAAATCAAAAATATCTCCATAAAGCCTTTTAAGATATAAGCAATAGTTTAGCGTAGCTTAAAAAAAAATCTGCTGCTGAAGACAAAGCAGATGCACAAGTAAATGTGGTGAAGAAAGCTGATGGTGCCCAGAGATCAAAAGACATAGCGCCGGGCTGAGCCCCGGTGGCGTAAGTGGTGGAGTGCGGGACTGCGGCCTGCAGGTTTGGCGGTTCAAATCCAGCGGCGGCTCTCAGGAGTGGCACTGGGTAGCCCCCACGACCAGCAGAGGCAGTGATGCCCAAAAAACAAAAACAAACAAACAAACAAACAAAGATATAGCTCCTGGGATCTTAAATGCTTGAAGATAAACAAGCAGCCTTCTAGCTGAGAAACAAAGATCACATGGAAGAAGAACACAAGGTGTTAAGGGGATCAGCCATCAGGCATCAAAGAACAACAACAACAAAATCATATCATTGTGAATGAGGGAGAGTGCAGAGTGGGGACTCAAAGCCCATCTGTGGGCAACTGGACAGTCCCTCACAGAAGGCCTGGGGAGGGGATGAGTTAGTCAGGGTGCCGTGTAGCACTAGTGAAACATACACTGTTCCCGTAGTTCCTGAATACTTCCTCTGCCCCACCCCGCCACTATCATGATCCCAGTTCTACCTTACAAATCCGGCTGGACTGGAGGATGTACACTGGTACAGATAGGAAGTGGAAACACAGGGAATCCAGGCCAGAAGAACCCCTTAGGACAGGTGGTGAGAGGGGTGAAAATGGGAGGGTAGAAGGAAGGTGGGGCAGAAAGGGAGAACAGATTGCATGGATCTATATATGGCCTCCTCCCTGGGGGATGGACAGCGGATAAATGGGTGAGGGGAGATGTTGGATGGTGTAAGATATGACAACATAGTACTAATAATAGTAATAGTTTCTAAATTATCAGGGGTTCATATGGGGGGAGGGAGGGGGGAAATGAGGAGCAGATGATGCCAGGGGTTCAAGTGGAAAGCAAGTGTTTTGAGAACGATGAGGGAAACAAATGTACAAAAGTGTTTGACACAATGGTATATGTGTGGATTGTGATAAAAGTTGTACAAGCCCCCAATAAAATGATTTAAAGCAAAACAACAACAACAAAAACAACAATCTGCCTTGTCCTTTTAACCTGGAGCTGTATGAGATCCAACTGAGACTTCAGCCACTACGCACCTGAGGGGCAGTGGCTTTGTGATCCGGGGAGGAACACCTCGGAAAGCAGGTGAGTGTGGTTGGAGAACTCCAAGAGTGCCGCCCGCCTCCCTGAATGCAGCCACTGCCAGACGGGTGTGTGTTTGCTGTGCCTAATCCCAACCACCACACAAGGGAAACAGAAGTCAGTAGGCCTGCAGGCACCTTGCTCCTGGAGAGCTGCTGCTGGATTTGAAGCTCCAATCCAGTGGGCCGCAGTTCCACGCACAAGCACAGCTCTTCCTTCTTGCCTCCTTTTTCCCAACCCGCCTCCACCTGGAAGCCAGAGGAACTCTGTAGAGAAGAGCAGCATAAAAAAAAAAATTATAAGCAAAGCAGCCCTCAGTGGGATGCCCCACTTTGGCTCCAATACCGGCCCCAAACATAGGAGGATGCAGGAGCAGGCAATGTGCTGCTCGGTCGTGTGTCAGGTCTCTACGGGCCACACGGATACCAGAGCATCTACAGTCATAACAAGACTTCTTAAAACAAGCAAACAAGGGCTGAGCCCCGGTGGCGCGGTGGTTGTGCGCGGGACTGCGGCCCACTGGGACGGAGGTTCAATTCCAGCAGTGGGGCTGGGCCTGCTACTCCCACCACCGGAGAGCAGTGATGCCCCCCCCAAAAAAAACAAAACAAAAAAACAAACAAGCAAACAAAACCCAAAAGGGTTGCGACCCACAGGTTGAGAACCACAGGTTTAAGGGCTTCAGACCCATCCAGAGAGAGGCACCCCTGAGGGCAGGCCCCAGTTGACAGCCTGGGGGCCACCAGGGGGTGGCTGCTTCTACCCTGCAGGCACAGTGTCTCCATGCACTGCAACCATCCCACAGTAAGTAACCGCCATGGATTGACGGGCTCCCACCCCCAACCATGAGCTTACTGAGCTCTCACTCACGTGTCACACCCTCCCCCAGTGCAGTCGTCTGTGACAGTGCTGTGTGGACATCGTCACAGTCAGTTCTAGGGCACCCTCGCCCCTCCTCTTCTTTATTTGCTCCTCAGTTCCCCTCAACCTCACTCCCCACCCCCAATAAGCTATTACAATTAGTGATGAGCTTTGTTTGTTTGTTTGGGCATCACTGCCCTCTGGTGGGAGTAGAAAACCCAGCCTGGCTCCTGGAGAGCTGTTGCTGGATTTGAACCGCCAACCCAGTGGGCTGCAGTCCCGCACTCAACCACTGCGCCACTGGGGCTCAGCCCTATTACGACAATTATTGTTGCTATACATCTACCCCTTTTGTGCTTCGTAAAGTGGGAACCCTACCAAAAACAAGATGAAAAAGAACAAAAACAGTATGTATACATACATATAAAAAGGCCAGCAACAACATTAAAACAATATTAAAATAAGCCAGAGAAAACTTCTGTTGAGAAACTAGCAAGAAATATTTATATCGGGAGCAAATCCAGGATGGGTCGCAATTGTCCTCAAGCTTTTTAAACAGGGGGCCAGTTCACTGTCCCTCAGACCGTTGAAGGGCCAGACTATAGTTAAAAAAAAAAAAAAAAAACTATGACCAAATTCACTGTGGGCCTGGGGTGAATTGGATGCTAAGCAGGACAGCAACAGTGGCAAAAAAAACCACCAGGTGGACTAGATAAATGTACTAGGTGGGTTGCATGTGGCCGTAGTTTGAGGGCCCCTGAGGGAGATCAAATGACCACATACCCTTCACCCTGGTCAGGTTCACAATCATCTTTCTGGTAGCCAGGCTTTTCGTGATCACCACTGTGGTCAGAGGGGATCTGCCAGAGGCTTAATCCACATGGGTGACACAAAACATGATTCATTTTTAAACATGTCTCCTCCACAGTCCCTCCCGGAGGAAGGCAAGGACCTTGTCTTTTCCTTGTGGCTGATTCTCAGAACCTAGTGAGGTGCTAAGGGCCAGGCTTCTTGGGAACGTATTGTACTGGGGGTGATGTCCACTCCCAGCGATCCCCTGAAGGACGGACGAGAAATCTCCAGTAGGGTTCCCAAGGCTGGAACCCTTACAGAAGAAGGCTGCCACGGCTATCTCCTGCGGAGAGCCTGGTGGGTTTGAACCTGAGACCTTTCATTCACAGTCAGCACTAAACTGTGGTGCTTCCCGGAGGGCTGCTGGGGAAGAACTGTGGGGTGAATAGATGGAGGGTTACCCCCTCACCCCACGACATGCTTCCTCACAAGCTCTGGACTGCCCTGGATGCCGCTGCTGTGTCTCTGCTCTCTGATGGGGCAGGGGCGAGGCCCAAGCCTGGCCACGGGGCACCGGCCTGCTCTAATGTTGCTGGGGCTGTGCAGCATGACCAGGCTGTCACCTGTGAGAGGAGCTGCTGCCAATGGGTGGGAAGGGCAGCCAGTCGCCCGCCTGGGAGGAGCCAGGCATGCCTGGAGGACGGTGTGCTCGAAAGATGAGCCGTGATTTCTTTTTCTTTTTATGGTGGGGGGGGGGGGGGCATCACTGCTCTCTGGTGGTGGGAGTAGGAGGCCCAGCCCCACTGCTGGAATTGAACCTCCATCCCAGTGGGCTGCAGTCCCACGCACAACCACTACGTCCCCGGGGCTCAGCCCCTTTTTTGGATTATTTTACTGAGGACTCATACGACATCACAATCCACCCATACATCCATTGTATGCCAAGCACATTTGTACATCCATTGTCCTCATTGTTCTCATAACATTTACTTTCTACTTGAACCCTTGGTGTCCGCTCATTTCCCCCTCTCTCCCCGCTCCCCCTCCCTCATGGACCCCTGATGATTTATAAATTATTATGACTTTGTCATATCTTACACTGTCCGATGTCTCCCTTCACCCACTTCCCCGAATGAGCCATGATTTCAAAGGTCTCTGACATCAGTTTGACTTTACTCTGACAGGAGGAGGGGCTGATGGGAAGGGGAGTGTGGGTTTTTTTTGTTTGTTTTGGGGGGGCATCACTGCTCTCCGGTGGTGGGAGTAGGAGGCCCAGCCCCACTGCTGGAATTGAACCTCCGTCCCAGTGGGCCGCAGTCATGCACACAACCACTACGCCACCGGGGCTCAGCCCGGGATTGTGGGTTTTGTTGATCAGCAGAGCAGTGTTTCTGGGTTTAATGGCTCGCTCCGGGAAAACAACCGTGGAGGGTGGTTCTGAGAGGCGGGACTGTGAGGTTTTGAGGGCTTACTATGGCTACGGGCATGTGGGTGGTCCAGTGGTGGAATTCTCATCTTGTATGTGGGTGCCAGGGTTTGATTCCTGGCCGGTGCACTCCATCCATACACACCCACTGCCCTTTGTCTGTCAGGAGGGGTGGGGGTGGGAGCTTGCATGTAGCTATGATGTTGAAGAGGTGGCAGCTTAACATGGACTAGGGAGAAAGGTCTGGCATCTACCCCCGAAAATGAGCCAAAGAAAACCCCAGGAACAATCTCCACCTGCTGCGGGGATGGTGCTGGACTTGGCGACGTTCTCATCGCGCCATTGTGCGGGGGACCGCTGGGAGCCTTGGATCGGTGCCTTGGCAGCTTATGACATCAGCTATGTGTGAGGTAATGTCCTCACTGCCATGGGGAAAGGATGACTCCACACTGCTCTGGATGGGAACCCGGCTCCTCCCCGTCCAGGCCACTCTGGTAGCACAGACAATCAACCTGTTCCTTGCCTGCCCTAGGAGAGGCATGAGGCCCAGCTTGTGAACCCCTTTTCCCACCAACCGCAATGGGTCCAAGGGATGGTTGCGGGGGACGGAACTTCCTGTGACACAAGCCACCCAGTTACATTCTTTGGTGTTGAGAGAGCAAAAGACTCAAAGAAAGGAAACCATGTCCCCAAGGTCACTGGGTCGGTGAGTGGCAGAGGCAGGCTGTCAACTCTTCCTAGTTCCTTCACCTGTGCCCATCTTTTTCTATCAATCACGCCACGGTGGTGGGAATTTGAGGACACTTACAGCCCGATGAGGAAGTGGAGAAGATCTTTTTGTTTTTCAGGGGAAGGACTGGGTCGTGACAAGCTCTGGCAGCTGCAGGCTGACGGGTCCTATGGGAGGTGGGACGGTGGGAGGAGAGTGGCCTTATCTCAGACTCAGAGACTGAGACC
Source organism: Nesogale talazaci (assembly GCA_004026705.1). Classification (NCBI taxonomy): domain Eukaryota; kingdom Metazoa; phylum Chordata; class Mammalia; order Afrosoricida; family Tenrecidae; genus Nesogale; species Nesogale talazaci. The sequence continues at coordinate 19,618 of PVJH01030088.1, forward strand.
TCTCCCCGAGAGACCTGGGGGGAGCAAGGCCAGCTCATAGACTGGATGAGCTCGGCTACGGGACCCCGTGGGACTGCCCACAGACAGGGCAGGAGGAGGAGGAGAGCGGGCACAATCGGAGGAGGAGGAGGAGGAGGCGGCAGTGGCGGCGGCGGCTGCGGTGGAGGAGGAAGCCGTGCACAGAGCACAGGTGTCCATTGGACTGGTGCCCTGCAGGTCAGGAAGAGGCCCTGGTGACCTTGGCAGTGGGAGGAGGGGGCCGACAGGGAGGTTGGAGGAGAGGCGGTGGGGAGGGGAGCGGTGACTGGAAAGCAGCAGAGGCTTGTTCTCTCCCCAGACCACGGGTCACCCCCCCTGAGTTCCAAAGGCAGCATTCAACGCTGGCTGGTCCTTCCTCATTCCCACTGAATCAGAGACGAGGCTATTTTTAAAAACGTTTTTAATAAAATTAACAAATAAATATTCTAAACAACACAGACTACGGAGACAAAGAACAGAAGTCTCAGCCACTCTGGTCTTTAGGGAGAGAGAGAGAGGAAGAGAGAGAGAGAGAGAAATTGCCTACTTGGGGCTGGGACTGCTGACTTGGGGGGCGGGTTGGGGGCAGTGATTCCAAGGGGTGGTCTTACAATCCATCAATGTTTGGTGGTATGGGGATCAGATGTGGGGGTCAAAAAGCACAGAGGCATCCCAGTGACTCCTGGAAGTGACTGGGTTTTTTTGGGGGGAGGGATGAGGGGAGCTACCTAGAAGAGGGAGGGGAGGGGGCGCTGGTGGTGCACTTGGGCAGCTGGGACTCGCGGCCATTCACTCTCGGACGTAGACCCTGGTGCACACCACCTCGTCGGCCGTCATGGTCTGGGAAGGCAGAAGTAGTTGCTAGCCTGGGAGACCCCAGGATGGGCAGGGGGCCGGGTGGTCTGTGGCTTGGGGTGCAGGGGGGTGCCTCTAGGAGGAGATGTTCCCACAGGGCCCCGTGGGGGAGGGGGACAGTGGGGGCGAGCTCCAGCAGGCCCATCAGGAAGGTGGGGGGAACCAGCGGGGCTGGCTGCCCTGGCTCCTCCCACACCGCCCTGGCTCCTCCCACGCCACCCAGCTCCTCCCACACCGCAGGTAGGTTGGGTCCGTCCTAGCTCACCAAGATGAGCTCCCCGTCGTTGGTCAGTTCTCTGGTCCAGGAGGTCTTCGGCCCCTCGCCCTTCAGAAGCCGCTGCTCGCAGACCAGCTTGTTCTCAGTCTCCCATTTCACCAGGCTCTGCAGGGGAGGCCACCCGCGTGAGCCGGGCCCACAGCAAGGTGGGCCGCCTCGCTCCCTGCTCCCCCGACACCCCAACACCACCGCGGGGCATGAGGGAGGGAGCGCAGTGGACTGGACCTCAGGAATCCAGGGACGCCTTCCTGGCCCTCACCTTACAGGGTCTCCCGTCCACCGTCTGCTCCTCGAACTCCTCCCCGACCTTGAAGTTGATCTCGGTGGTGCGCACGGTGGTGGAGGTTTTGATGTAGAAGGTGTCTCCCTCGTGCTTGATCTCCACCGCTGGCTTGGATGCGGCCGCCACGGCTATCTTCCTGAGCATCACATTCACCCCTGCGGGGAGGAGGGGTCACCTGTCAGGTGCTTCTGGCACCTGCCTCTTACCTCTACACGGGACAGCCGGAATAGGCTGTTCCCTGAGTGGCTGGGGGAGAGAGGGAGTGTCCAGAAAGGCAGCTGGAGATGGACGCGGTGACCCCATGAGCCCATGGTGGCTCCATGAGACCTTCAAGCAGAGGGTTTCCCGCCAGGGTAAACTGAGGGCCAGGAGTGAGGTGACCAAGGCCCGCTGAGGCCCAGCAGCATGCTTGCTGGCCGAGTAGCCCGGGCTAGGAAGAGCTTGAGTTCCCAATCTCCACCTCTTACACAAAGGACGTGAAAAAAAAAAAAATCACTTCTTGGCCTTTTGGCTAGGATCAAATGTAAAAAGGATGTGAAAAATGAGATAATAGCCTCTCAGACGCCCAGCGGGAGGGGTGCGGACTCCAGACCACCCCTCCAGCCCCACCCCATCCCTGCTCCGTGGCAGGCACGTGTTTGGGGAGGCCATGGAGCTTCCTCGCTGCATTGCTCTTGAGTTTTACAGGGGAAGACAAAGAGAACCCCTGAGGCAGGGTTCAGAGCATTCCTCAGCAGACTGGCTCTTCTCCTGCCCCTCAGGAGGGCCTCCACGTACTGCTCTTGCCAAAGAAGCCTCCTTCTGCCCCCCAAAAGACAGAAAGGGATCCTGACTCCCACTGGATCCCAAGGCCCCTCGCCCCATCTCAGGCGGGTGAGTTCTTCTCATTCAGCATCATGGACTCAGGGTCCCCCAGACGAGGCCCCCTTTCTGTGAGGCCCCGTCAGGAGGAGGGCTGCCAGAGACAGGAGGGAGGCCCTGCAGCTGCGGGGAGACCAGCAGGCTGGGAGGGACTTCTGGCCCAGGCCCAGGCCCGGGTTGAAGCTCCACACCCCCGCCTCACCTGGCCTGGCCACCTGCCCTGAACTGGAGCAGAACCTTCAGGGAAGCAACAGGTGGGGAGAAGAGGGCCAAGCTTGGCTGGCCTTGGCATGTGGGATTCCTCTGGCCCAGATTCCTCGGCCCTGGCTTGGCCCACACCTGGCCCTCTTCCAGATCTGGGTTCCTAAAGCAACCCACGTCTTCTTCATCCTCAGCGCCAAAGCGGATCCTGCCGGGGTTTGGGACACGCGGGAGGAGGAGGCGGAGAACCCATTCTCTGGGCTGTTTGTTGACCTCTTGGGGCGAGAGAACTAGCTCAGGTCCCCAGGCCTAATGCACTTGCTAGCTGAGCCACATCTCTCCCCATCACCTCGGCCATCCTGCTAGCCTACACCCACCTTCCCTGTTATTACTCGCAGAACCCGTTATGTGCCATGAGCTCCACACGGGAGGAGACAGGAATCCTCAAGATTCCTAAGCATCCCTGATCAGGGGAGGAGATCTCCACCAGGGCAAAGGGGCATGAGGAGGCACTGAGGCTGCTGTAGTGACCAGACCTCCAGCCAGCCTCCAGGGGCTGACTCAGCTGACCTCAGCCAACTCAAGACTGTGTTTGTCCAACAGGTCTGTTTTCAATCTGTCCCCGCAGCAGGGCCTGCAGAGGGCACGTGGCTCCACAGGCCCCTGCAGGGAGGACACAGCCTGGAGACAGACAACGGGGTTGGATGTCACTTTCCAGCTGGGACCTGGGGGTGTGCCAGGTCACCCCCACATCCACTGGGGCCAGAGGCCAGAATCCGGAGGGGGCAGGAGGGGAGGAGTGGCAGCTAGGCTTCCTGAAGGGCCCAGGTCTGTCTCTGGGTCTTTCATTTCAGGAAAGGCAGAGCAAGAGCTGACATGACTGTCACAGCATTGTGGTTAGACTGCTGCAGCAAGAACCCCATCTCAAGGAACCGGGGAACCAGACTTCCCTGCTCTCCCCACAGCACTTGCATGCAGATCAACATGGACTGCGCCCTCCCTCACCAGAAGGATCCACTGCGCCCTCCCTCACATGGGGTCTCCCACCAGAAGGATCTCTCGGTGACTATTAAGACTGTCGCCCCTCACCCCCCAGGCCCACCTCTGTACTGATGAGCATTTTGGAGATCATCTAGACTCATCCCTTTTCAGAGCAAGACCCCCAGTCACAAAACCCGCGCTCTCCCCAGGCCGGGGGCCCCCCCCACCCCTCCTCCTGGAAAGCGGGAGGAGCAGTCTGGTAGGAGCTGAGAGAGAGAGAGGAGGGAACTAGGACTTTTGGAAATTATAGTGGGGGGTGGGGGTTTCACACAAAGCCATTTGCTGAAATCCAAGAAAGTGATAATTATCCTGAGTAATTTCAGGACCCTGGAGTTAGTTGCACGCTGTAGGAAAATATTTCCCTCTCAGAGTAGGGGAGAAGGACCGACAGGGGAAAGAGTTGAAGGCGGGAGGAGTTGGGGGAGGGGGGCCCCAAATCACCTGATGGGTTGCTCCCAACTCAGAAGGAGCTACCCCCAGGAAGGGGGGGAGTGGGGGTGAGGGCGGGAAGGAGGCTGGGAGGGCTGGGAGGAGCTGGTTGGGTAGCCACAGGCAGATTCCGGATCCTGATGCCTTCGTGGCTGTCCAGTGAAAGATCTTTGGGGATCCAGGTGCCCTGGTCAGCACCGGCCAGGGAGCCGAAACTCCCGCCCGCTGCCCCCCCCTCCCCACCAGGGAAATCGACCTCGTGTTTCTGGTTTCTAGTTGATTCACAGGCTGAGTCACCACAGGAGCTGGCACCCGTGGGCGCCCGGCCAGTGAAAGCTGGATTTCGGTATCTTGGCCCCGTGTTCCCGGGTCCAGCGGTGCGGTCCCCTTTCCTGGAGATGCAGACTGCCCACCTCTCACGCGTGTGTGTGTGTGGGGGGGCACGACACGCCCCTCCTTTATGACCTCTGGTTCTTTCCCGTCCTCACCTCCGCGAACTTGGGGCCCCCCTCTGTGCCTTCGGGGTGCCCGAAACCCTCTTCCTTCCTTACCCAGCGTTTTGAGCAACTCCTCGAAGTTTTCCGATTGGATGATCTTCCAGTTGCCAGAGAAGTTGGGCATGGTGGCGGTGCGGGCGGGCGGGGGTCCCCCGAGCTCTCTGGGCCGGAGCACTAGACGCCGCGTCCTCCGACGCAGAGAGAGGTGTTGCAGCCTTCGCAGGCTCTCGGGACTCTCAAGTTGGAGATGGACCCGGGACAACCCCGAAGCAGACCAGGGCGCCCGCGCACCGGCCACTTTTATAGCGCGCTCCGCCCGCTCCGGCCCAGGACCGAGGTGGTGGCTCCGCCCCCTGTCCCGCCCCCACCCCACCTTGGGGGACCCTGCGCTCAGGCCCCGCGTCCCCACCTCCCCGCCCCCCGGCCTCTGGATCTCGCCCCCCCGCGCCCCAGGCTGGACTCGGGGAGCTCTCTCGGGCGCCAGTGGGTGGATCGGACAGAGACTTGGAGAACTTCGGGGACCCCGGCATGTGCCCGGGGTGGGGGGCTCCAGCAGCGCCGGGGTTGCTGGGACGCGTCCCGCCCGCCCTCCACCCCGCCCCCCGGTCTGACTCAGTGGGGCTCAAGTCCTCGAGCCCCGCATCCACCCCGGGGGCCGGGGCGGAGGCTGGGTCGGCGGTCGGGCGGCGGGGAGGCGGGCGCACCCGCTCCGCTCCGCGCTCCCGCCCGGGCTGGGCTGCGCGAGGTCGGGCACCTGGCGGGGCGGCGGCGCCCCCTGCTGGCGCCACTCGGCGCGCGCGGCGCCAGCCCTTCCCCCACGGCGGTCCCTTCGGTCCGCGCATCCCGGGGTCCACGCCCCCCCCCCCCCACGCCGCCCCGTCCCCGAGGCCCGGAGCAGGCCTTCCTGGAAGGGTGAAGCCGGAGCCCGGCGGGAGGGGGCGCGAGGCGGGGGGAGGGCAGAGGTCACCGCCCATCCTCGGACGCCAGCTCTTGATTAAGGCCCGGAGGGGGGTCTCGGTCGGCCGCGGGGCGCGAGGTGGGAACAAAGGCGGGCGCGTCGGGGCGCCCGGCCGCCACCTAGGCTGGACCGAGGGAGGCTGAGTGCCAGCCGAGGGGGCGGGGCGGGGTCTCAGGTGTCACCTTCCAGAGTCGTAAAAAAAAAA
>PVJH01030089.1:8587-25350 GCA_004026705.1 Nesogale talazaci
TTATTAGAGATGTTCACAGATGACTACAAGTTAGGAGCAGTAAGCACAATCCCTGGTCCACCGCAAAACCCCCGCTCTCCTGTAGACAACCTCTTAGTCACGTGGCCCTTGGTCTCTGCCTCTGCTGCCCGGGCAGCCAGCCTTCCTGGGACTCTTTCTCACAGCCTCCAGGTCTCATGCCAGATGAGGAGAGGCTGTCCACGGCCTTGGCGCTGCTCCTCTGAGTCTCCGGACCTCCGTCCTGGTGTGTTTGATCTTGGTGACCCCTGCCCTTCACCCAGATTTTGGATCAGTGTGGTTGTTCAGCATCATTATTTTGTTTGTTTTTTGGGGGCATCACTGCCCTCTGGTGGTGGGAGTAGGAGGCCCAACCTTTGCTCCTGTGGAGCCGCTACTGGAATTGAACCTCCATCCCAGTGGGCCGCAGTCCCATGCACAACCACTACGCCCCCGGGGCTCAGCTCTCAGCATTATTATTATACCCATTTTACAGACGGGGAAGCCGGGGGCGCAGAGAGCCTTCCCAACCGGTTTCAGGGCGGGCCATTAAGAAGGGGCACGTGGTGGGATTGGAGCCCAGGCCTCTGGTCCATGATAAGGATCCCAGGATTCCCAGGTGAAAGCCATAACAATCCCTCAAGGGGGCCTCTTTCCTGCCCTCTCCCGTCCTTGGGTCATCTTCTGCCTCCTCTCTGTCCATCTGGCTTCTCCTTCTCTCCTTTCTCTTCTCTCCTCCGCTCCCTGCCCTCCCTTTCTCAGTGGTCACAGTCAGGGGGACAAGATCCAGACAGGAGGGAGCATCTGTGAGTCGAGCAGGCGAGCAGGCGTGCGCGGGCTGAGCGTGTACATGCTTGAGACGTCTCTTCTGTGGCCAATTAAACAAATTGCAGCCAAACAGCATTTTATTAGTATTTGCCCATAGCAGTCTGGGGCTGCAATAAATTTCCTGCCGGCCGCAGTGCTGAAGAGGCAGGCGGAGGAGTGTGTGTGAGTGTATGTGTGTGTGTGTGTGGCGGGGGGGGAGCCTCATGCCACCGGTGGGGTGTGGGGAGCTGGGTGTGGGAGAGAATGCTGGCATGTTAAGCAGGAGATGGTGGAGGAGAAACATCAGGAGCGGCCCTGGGGGCTGCTGGGTATCAGAGTGGCTGTCTTCCCAAACAAGCGCTCCGATTCATCATAAACCCAGTGAGTTATGAGCCGGCGCTGGGCACCAGCAGCAGTACCGAGGAGGAAGCCGCCTGCCTGGGCTTGGCGGGTGGTGAGCCGTGGGGGTGGGGTGTGGGGGGGTATGGGAGCCTGGGCACTCGCCGGGAGGCCCACTCAACTCTCCCTGCCCTGGGTCCAGCCCTTACTGGGAGGAACCCTGGGTTACTGGAGTGACCTTTCAACTCGTCCCCCTTCCTCCCAGCTCCACGCATCCATTCACTGAGAACTGTTTCATAAGAGGCTGCTGTTTGTCAGGTCCTGGAGTAATCGGTCTATAAGCCGTGCTGTCTTCCAGTTTGAAAGTGTTGAAGGTTTCCTTACTGCTTTCGGGATCAGCCCCATGCTTTTGAGCATGCTGACTGAAGCCCTGTGTGAACCAGCTTCTGCCTCTTCCCGGCCCCTTCTCCAGCCCCCCTCTTGCACTGCACCAGCCGTGCCAGCAGTCACTAACCTTCATTGACTTCAGTGCCAGGCACTGCTCTGAGGCCCTTCACTCATGCTATCCCCTCCACCCCCTTCTGAGGCAGCCACTATTGTATCCGTCAGCACAGGCTGATATGCGGGGGTAACAAACAGCCCCCAATCTCAGTGGCTGAGGACAGCTATGGATCACAGGAGGCTGACATCACGGGTTCTGTGGGCACTGCTAGGGACTCTGCTCATGGGGGAGACTCTGGGAGTCAAGCGGAGGGAGCAGTCATCTCGCACATGCTGCTGGATACAGCACTGTGCCTGAAAGAGAAAACAAACCAAAAAGTCTGCAGGCTCTTAGACTGACCAGGTCTGGAAATGACACTTCTGTGTCACAACTCTTCGGGCTGCCCTCCCCACCAGGGCAATGGAAAAGACACACCTATGTAGGCCTGGAAGAGGAGCCAGCCAGAAGGAGTCCGCCTGCTGCATTAATGACGCCTGTTAGCCCCCTTTTCACGGCTGGGGAAAAGGAGAGAGAACAAGTTAAGCAGACTGTCCACATGCATACCGCTACCCTGTGACAGAGCTGAATTTGGGCTCCGCTCCTGCACTGTAGCCGTAGAACTGCTCTCTTCACCCCTCCAGGCCTTGCTCTTAAGTTACCGCTGTTCAAAATGACTTCCCACCCCTCCTCTGCCTGGTCGACTTCTACTCAACCATTCAGTCCATGCTCAAAGAGTCCCTCTTCTCGGGTGCTTCCCCTCTCTGAGCCTGCTCAGCATGCTGCAGATGCCTGCACTCTGGGTCCCGACACAGTCTGAGAGCAATGCCTGCCAAGGACTCATGGACAACTTAAAATGACCCTGTAGGATAGGCAGAACTTCCCAAGACTGCTATTCTTTATAGGATCAGAAACCTCAGGAAGTCCAGACGGGCTCCTGTGGAGTGACTGGGTGGTTTCGAATTGATGACCTTGCTGTTAGTAACCCAACAGTAGCTGTTATGTCACCAGGGCTCCCTGGCAGGGAGAGCCTGCTTTGTGATCTTCACATCTTCCGGTCCTTCCTCTGGAACCTGGCTGCCTGGCGTGGCTGGGGCAATAGAGATGGAGACTTTGTTGGGTGTGGGGAGAGGTTGGCCCCATCCTGCCTGCAAGTTTACTGACTGAGACCCCTCTCTTGAGACTGCAGGCTAAGGACCCTCATGGGAGATGAGACTGTGGGAGGAGCCTAGTGAAGGAGCAGCAGTCTCTGGGCCCTGTCAGGGACATGGAGGTGCGGAGGGGTCCCATCCAGCCTGGGAGCTATCTGTGGCCCTGCTGGCCCGGCTTTGGACCTAGCCAGAAGTTCTCAGCCACAAAGGATGCTTCCTTATGCCTCCAGAAGACAGTCCCTTCCTCCTCCCTCACCTCCAAGCCCAAGGAGACAAACTCAGGTCAAAGTGACCCCCATATCCCAGCATCAGAGACTGAATGTTCAGCCCCTTCCCCATTGTCAGGGCAGCTTCTGTGGGTAAAAGAAAAGCATTGGGGTGAGGCCAGTGGAGGCACTCAGTCTGGGGGCCCATTCTACACTCGCTGTCTGATCACCTGGGAGTCTAGGACCAAGGCCACACAGCTCTTCCCACTCACCTGGAAGGAGCCAGCCCTGAGCCCCTCCTCCCTGCTCCTGCGTCTCTCAACACCCCTTTCCTTTGAGAGAGAGTCCGGGACCTTTATAGGCAGGGGCGGGCCTTGTTCCTGTGAGTGCCCTAGAGGTTCCTCGAACATTTGCTGAGCGCAAGGCCGGGGGAAGAAGAAGGGTCACACTCCACCCATCTAGAGGAACAGACCGAGCACCCGGCCTTCATCGTGTCCCTAAACAGATCATTGGTTTGCTGACCCTGAGCCATTCCACCCCAAATCTTAATTTCAGAAGTCCCAATGACCCCCACGCCCTGCTACCTCCCCGCCAGCACGGCCACCACAGGCTGGCAACAAGATTCTGCCAAAGTCCCAGGAACTAGGCCCCTAATTGGTCAAGCAAGGGACATCGATCCAGCACCTACTGTGTGCACATGCGCCAGGCGGGTAAGAGGTGGGTAGACCTAGCAATGCCACGGTCCCTGGCTACTCAGTAGCTGAGGGGAGCTGCACCAGGGGGCTTCAGTAGGGTGGGGTGGGGAGAACAGACAGGGCAGGGCAGCAAGGGGACCAGAGCACATTTTCAGGAGTTTTCTTGTACCTAAGTGCTTTCGAGGGAGCATGGCTTGCTGTCATAATTTTCAAACAATACTGGATTTTTTTTGACAGCATGATGCCTGTCAGCAGGAGACTTGGGAGAAGTGGGGCAGAACCTCCAAGCCCTAGGTCCCACGTTTAGTAGTCTCTGGAGAGGTGGGGCCACAATCCAGATCAGATGATCAGACTGGAAGTGTTGGAAGCCTCGTGGTGGAGCAGAGCTGATGGGGTAGGGGCCACTGGGCCAAGAGAGTGGAGCTTGCAGGCCTGGCCTCAAGTTGACTCAGCCAGGGAGTCAGGGCAGCCAGCAAGGAAGCCCCCATCTCCCAGAGACTCAAGTGAAGAGAGTGTAGGGAAGACCCTGACTCAGGATCCTCTCCTGGCATGTAATCTCGGCAGCAAGGCTGGGGGTGACAGGAGAGTTGGGTGAGACCCCTGTCCATCAAGACCCTGAGGCCCACCACGTTGACAAAGCACATTTGCATCGTTAGGCCGCTTTGAAGAGGGTCACCCTGAGACACAGAGAGGTGATACACATCACAGACGCTGACACTGGTTACAGAGTTCATAGATGATCGGCTCCCACACTAGTTACAAAGCTCGTCTTTATCAAGTCTGCCGATGTCCAAGTGTGCCTGAGGACAATGGGTCCCAATGTTTTGGATCGTGAGGGGGACAAAGAAATTGCCCAACAGCGTCTGAGCGCCTTTCTCTAAATAGCTGTGTGTGTGTGTGGGGGGTGTGTGTGTGGAGGAGAGTGTGAGGGGGCCCACAAGGGCCCTCACCAACTCAGTGGCTCCCCCGTGAAGAATCCAGCGCTCCCACAGACTTAGCCCCTTGGGTGGGAATGTCACTTGGGGCCCCACATTTGGGCTTCTTTTAAGCCTTCGTGTACAATCCTGAAGGAGCAGCATTAGGGGAGACTGAGTTGAGGACCCTGAAAGTCAGAGAGATCAAGCAATAGACCCACAGTCATGCAGCAAGCAAATGCCCAAGCCAAAACCAGAGGGTGCAAGTTGGAGCTGTGCCTCTCTGGGGCCCCTGTGCATTGCCTCCCATTCTGTCATCTCCCTTTCCAGCTCATCCACAGAGTGGGGGGTGGCGGTTTCTGGGCATCCCAGGCCCTCTTCTTGCCAGACGGCTGGGTGTTTGGGGAGCCTTCCCAACCCTTTTCCCTTCACAGACCCTCTGACACGCTCCTCCTAGCCTCTAAGTGGTCAGGCTCTGCCTAGGAGTGTGGGCCGGGCAAGTCCTATTCAGTGGGGTCCCCAGTCTCCCCGTGGGACTCTGGATCCTTCGGTGGGCACCTCCCCCCGCTGGGGTGACTGACAGTAGCAGGCCCCGGCGGTGGGTGATGATGATAACTGCCTGTGACAGATGAAGACGCAGCCCAGGCAAAAGCTACATCCTATTTGGCTTTTAATTTGGCGGCCCCAAGAGTGGATGCCGACGCTCCCGTCAGCTCGCCTCCTCACATGCAAAGTGGATCTGACTTTCAGGAAATGACCTGAAGTGAAACCACATCACTTATCAGCGTCTCTCTCCAATGCACAGCCGTCACGGTGCCACCCCTGCCCCCAGCCCTGAAGGGACGGGGCTTCCCTTGGTCCTCTCTCATGTGCTTCTGCCTTCCTGGGGAGCAGGGCCTTGGGGGCGGGTGAGTGGAGCGGGGACAACCAACAGAGACGACACCAACAATTTCTTCTAAACCCGGCCCCGGCCCCCACCATCTGCTTTTGGTCGGGCTGTGTCAGCGAAGACGATCTTTGTGATTTTAAAACATGGTTGGGAAAAAAATCGAATGAGATGTTGTGACGTGTGAAAAGGATCTAAAATCCAAATTCTGGTGTCCGTAAACAAGCCTTTTGGGGAACTTGTCGGCTCTCATACCTGTTCCAGATGCTTTGAAGCCACACCCACTGAACGGAGTCATGCCAAAGAGCAGGTGACCCAACCAGCCTGAAATGTCCACTACCCGACGACCTTGTACAGAGAGTGCAACAGCGCTGGACGCCAGCTCTCGTGTCTCTCATCATAAACATCTGAAGATCATTTCAGGGACAGGGCAGGCGCCGTCCAGAATCTCCCCTCCCCTGCGGGACAAGATGCACAAGCTGCTGACTTGTCCCCGTGTCTGTCCCAGAGTCTCAGGGAGGGACACAGCTAGCCAAGCATTGATGCACGTCCGGCGTGTTTGTCGGGCTGGTAATGGGCTGTGGTGGGAAGCGGCTGAGGTCAGGGTCCAGCAAATCCTCAGGAAGCACCGGTGCTGGCAGCCGGGCCCCTGCAGGGGTAAGCCCCAGGCACAATGGTGGGTGCTTCTGGGCCTCAGTGTGGGGTGGGAGTTCCAGACAGAGGTCAACAGACAGCCACCCTGTTCTGTGTGGTGGGTGTGATTGTAGAGGTATTCTCCCAGTCTGGAGACTGGGGTGGGGGGTGGGGGGTGTCTAGTACACACACACACACACACACACACACACACACACACACACACACCATTGCACTTGGGAGCTCTGAGAACCAAGCCAACATCAGCCCCCAGAGACACCGATTCTGGGTCTGACCAGGGTCTTGATCATGGGCAGGTTTTTCAGTTCCCAGGCGATTTGATGTTCCATCAGGCTCGTGGCCCCTGGAAGGGTGCGTGGGAGTGTCTGGGTGAAGTGGGCAGAAGGTTGCCCAGGGGCAGAGGCAGCGTAGGGACTCCTTGCCTAGACGTGGCAGCTCTCCAGGCCAGTGGGCCACTCAGATGTCCCCCCGGAGTGGCCCTTGACTCACCTCGCCAGCGGGGCTTCCCCACCCTATGTCTCAGGACCTCAGGCCCCCCTTCTCCCCGCTGAACCCCAGAGGAAGCACTCTTCCCCACCGGATTGCCCTCCTCTCATCTCTCTCATCAGGAAGCACTCCATCAGATCAGACTCAGTCACCAGCAGAGGCAATTCCCAGACTCCGGAAAAGAATGGTCCCTGGATAGGGGGGTCAGACAGGAAATGGCAAGCTACACAGCGTCAGGTCAAATAGCTCCTTTCCCCTCGCTCCCTCCCCCAGGGCTCTCTGCAGTGACCAGACCCAGGCGGGAAGAAGTTTTGAGTTTGAATGTCTGCTCCAGTCTCCTCACCAAATAATGAGGCATGGCCGGTGGAGAGAGACAAGGGGCTGGGGTCCTCCGGGTGCTGACTGCATGACCGCTCCTGGCTGGGCGGCCCTATCTCTTTGATCGCTCAGGTAATGGCCTGGCCTCTCTCGGAGGAGGCAGGGAATAGAGTTAGCACCCACGCTCTGGGAGCCCTGACAGGCCGGTTAACAAGGTGTCCAACATCCCATTTCCTCTGCACTTCCTCTCGCCTTAATCCTTTTATGCGAAACTCACTCAGGAGCAAGCCCTGTGAAATTGAGGCCTCTCAGTACACGCGCTGGCCCACTCCTGCCCCTCCCCAGGGGCAGCTCCCCCTTCTCCACTCCCCTCCCAGGCGCCTGGAAGAACACAGCTGGGCATGGAGAGGGGGCCTGGGTGGCCCAGAGCGTCACCCCAAATTCTGCAGGGTGCGGTGTGAAAGGGGCACTCAGAGAGGGCTTAGTGTCTGTGGCCACACTGGGACTTCTGGGGCTGCCACTCAGGCCTGACACCAATCTGCCAACCTTCTATGGGTCAAAGACCCCTCTGGGGTGGGGGGCCTCCAGCCTGGAGTCAGAGTTTGAAGGAGTGGCAGCTCCTGGTGGCCCTAAGGAGACCTCTGACCGCACACCCTCCTCTCCTGCCCCTGTCCCACGGAAGGAAGGAAAACAAAGCCTTCATGTCAGCTTTATGATCCTCTAGCTCCAGCCTTGCCAGGGCAGGCGATAAGGCAGAGTAACCTGGGGTGCTGGCCGGTGGCGGGGAGTAGAAGGTGCTTACACTAACGGAGAGGCCTTGGGGAAAAGGCCAGTGGTCCAGCTGCCCAGCTTTCCTGCCTTTGCCTCCTGCCTGCCCTGCTTCCTCCCAAGGAAGTCTCCCAGGACTGCACTCACTGGCCGAGTGACTGGACGAAAGGGGGACAAGACTCTTCTTTCTGAAAGCAGCTGGCATCAGGCTGATGATGGCGGCTCCAGTTCCTCTTCTTTTCCCAGTAGTCCCTCCCTCTCCCCCGCTCCCCAGGCCTGGCCTCCGTGAGAATAGGGGAGTGGGAGGTGGGGGTGGGGGCTTCAGGGCAAGGCCCCTCCTCCCATGGGTTATCTCCCCTGCCTTTGCTGGGAAGGAGGGCCAGGCGGATAAGAGCCACACCTGGACAGTTGCTCAGAAAAGGTCGCTTTGGCCCTCATCTACAGGCGGTCCCTACCCACAGACCCTGAAGCCGGGCCAGAGCACGTCTTCCTCAAAGGCCTGTGTCCCCCCACCCTGGACCCAAGCTCTGGCCTCATTACCTCACTCCTGGGGCTCTGCAGCAGTGCCCTGACCTCGGGGTTTGGTGCATCCTGACGCCCAGTGCTCGATGGCCACTGGGCAGACCAAGTCCATGCCAGGGGGTAGCAGCCAAGTGAGGGACACCCGGATACAGTGTTGGAAAGAACTTAATCTTCCAAAGAAGGAATACAGAGGATCAGGAATGTGCCCTCAGTCTTTGGTTCCAACCTCCGGGCCCAGCCGAGGGAGCAAGATGTGGCGGTCAGCTGCAATAAAGACGTGCAGACTTAGACACCCAGGGGGTGGCTCTACTCTGACCTGTAGTGTCATGGTGACTCAGGACCCACTTGACAGCCAAGGACACAATGGACCTTAACTGAAAGGTCCACAGTCCCAGGCTACCCAGCAGTGGCTCTGTAGAAGGGAAGCTTCCATGGAAATGACAGCCAAGGAAAGCTAAGGGGGCTCTTCACCTCTGTCACATGGGCCCGTGCTTGATTTGGATGAACATTATGGGAGCCATCCACACCACCTCACTAGTGCCGAGTGTTTGTGTATTTTATTTTATTTTTTGAGTGTTTATTTTTACGGTACTTCTGGGAAGGGATCTAAAGGTGTGTTTTGTTTTGTTTTGCTTTTACCCAAATAAGATTTTCTCTGTGTCTTTTGGTGAAAGTCCGGACAGTAAGTTATGCTTCCATCTGACAATTGCCGTGCAAGTTATTCAGTGACATGACTTACAACCCCACCCCCAGCCCGCAGCAAATCAACATCCTCTTTACTCACCTTTTGGTTGTCTCATGTCGAGAATTCTAGCCTCTCTCCCCCTTTATCGTCTCACCTTTGCGATACAGGAAAGGTTCATCTTTTTGTTTATTTGTTTTTGGCATCACTGCTCTCTGGTGGGAGTGGGAGGCCCAGCCTTGCTCCTGGAGAGCTGCTGCTGGATTTGAACCGCCAACCCAGTGGGCCGCAGTCCCGCACTTCAACCACTACGCCACCGGGGCTTAGCCCAAGGTTCATCTTTGGACCTTAAAAAGTGCTGGGTTTGGTTTTCTAAGTCAATCACCGTGCTTAGTCATCTTCGTTATTTTATGTGGCTTTCTGTGGTCTCCGGAAAGAGCGATCTAAGGGGAGAGTTTCAGATCAAACGTTAAAGAGGACCTTGGCCATCATCTCAAGGAGTTCACTGCTCTCAGCAGGTCCAGGAGGTCTGCACTTTCTGGGAATTTCAGTTCGAGTCCACATTGTTTCCCCGCTCCTGTCAGGACCCATCGACTGTGACCTTCACCAGAATGAGGGGCGGTGGCGGCTGGGCACCATCTAGTTCTTTTGGCCTCGGGGTAGATGTGTAGACTCTTGGCCCTTTCGACTGGCTTCTTTCCTGAGACCTCTTCTACTCTGCCACATATCACAGGAGTCAGGATTGACCTGATGGCCTCCAGACATACCTGCTTTTTACTGGGTTTCTAGTTACTGATTCTTAAGTTACTTTTGCAGGGAGGGGTCTGAAGATGTTGGTGTGGCCTTGAGGTTCCTCTGTCACCCGTGGGACTGAGTCCCGGCTCTCCTGCCTCATCTGGACAAGCCTTATATTGCATCCGAGTATAGGAGTGTGGGCCGTTGGGCAGGCCACATCCTCCTGAGACCATCTTTGATAAAGGGGGAGAGAGACAGTGACTCTCTAAGACCCAGCCACTTCCAGGCATGCCCTCCCAGGGACAGCCTGTGATCCTCCCCTCCTCAGGACTCATACCTGCTGACTGGGCAATCTCAGCCCTGGAAGAGCTGCTACCACGATGACCTCTAGGTTTGGTGCAAACAGTTAACAGAAAAATGACCCCGTCCATTTTCGAAGGAAGAAACAGAGATCCAGCAGGCTTCCCATGACTTGCCCAAGGCAGACACAGCACACAAGTCCACACTTTGCCCGTCTACCTCTTGGCCCCAAAGCCACCTTGAGATACCGAGGAGAGACCAGCCTGTCGCTGAAGAGCAGTGAACCAGGACAGAGAAAGATGGTGAAGGTTTCCCGGAACCTGAAAGGAGACGCAGACAGAGACAGACCACCAAGGAAGGGGACATGAGATGTGAAGGGACAGCAGACAGAGGGAAAGGGGGGTAAGAGAGGGAGAAGTGGAGAGAGAAGAAGATGGAGTGGCCCCTTAGGAATTCTGATCTTTAAAGCTGACTGATAAAAAGCTTGTTCCAAAGACAAATCCTTTCAAACCAACAGCTCCAATGAGACTCTCCGTCATTCCTCCTATCACAGCTGAGTCCTTCCTCTCCAGGAAGAAGATGGAAGAACATCTTCATCTTCTCCGCCTCCTGCCCCCTCTCCCGACTCCTTTTCCTCTCCTTCTACCTGCCCTGAGCCAACCTCTGAACCTCCCAGTATTGACCCCCCCTGCACACTCCCTCACCCCTGCCATCCGCCTCTCCATTTCCCTCCCCTCAATATTCTATTTCTCAGCCTCAAAAGCACCTCCAGGATGAATCCTCTTTCTTTTCCCTCTTCCTTTCCACTTCCCATCCTGGAGTGGCCCAAAGGATCCGCTGTGTGTAGCTCACTTACAGACTGGCAGCTGGAAGGAGCCCACCCAGCGGTAGGGGATGGAGAGAATGACAAAATTCTCTCTCTACTGTCCCCACCTCCCACTTAAGGTGAAGACCAGGCGCCTCCTTCTGCCACCCCCTCTGCCCTTTCCAATATTAAACTTTACCCAGCAGCAGGGAAGGGCCCACATTTAGGAAACATGTGACGGGTGCTGTCCCATCTCACTGTCTGAGAGCACCTTGGTCCAAGACCCACGAAAAGAACCCCATCCCTTTGTGAAAGCCCTTCCAAAGCCTCTCCCACGTCAAGCTCCCTGCTCTGTTCAACATCTCCCTGCTTTTCTCTGGAACAACTCATGCTTGTTCTGCAAGGACCTGGTGAATTGTCACCTCCTCCGGGAAGCCCTCCTCACTCTCCTTTCCTGAGGCCCTTCTGAGCAATCTTGGCACACCATCATGGGCAGCATGCCACGCCTTGCAAGTGGGCCTGTCTTCCTACCTTGAAACCATCAACTCTGGCATTTTATTTGACAGTCACTTTTTGAGCATTTACCATCAGCCAGAGTTTGGGTGCAAAGAGATCCATTCATTGACCCACTCTGTGTTGAATGCCTAAAATGTGCCAGGCTGCGGACACGGCCGGGAGCCAGGCTGACACCACCCTTCCTCTCCTGGGGCTTGCAGTCCAGTGGCTGGAGGTGGAGTCACAGAAGTATCGCCAGATGGAGGGGTGGGGGTGAGTGCAGGGCGCTCCAGGGCCTGGGGTGGGCGTGGGGTGGGATCTACCCCAGCATGCAGAGCCAGGCAGGCTTCCTGAGAAGACAGAAGGAGTTCCCTCAGGCCGAGGAAAAGGGAGCGTGTCCCTGGGCATAGTGGCGTGCTGAGAACTTGATTGGTATGGGGGCCCCAAGAAGGGAGGCCAGAGGGGCAGGTGGTAGAGATGAGACCCCTCCACCCCCCATACTTCAATCATCATCTTCTTCTGGGACTTCGCACTATGTCTACAGTCCACAGTCAGACCCTGGTAAATCTCTTGACATTGAATGAACGCCGTTCAGCGAACAGCTACTCGTCCCTGCTCACTCTGTTCAGAACCCTGGGAGAGAAGATGAGCATGATAGTCATAACAATAAGCGAGCGCTGACATGGATTAAATACACGGAGGCATTGGTGATCTGGGAGAGGTCTTCCCTTCCATTCAAGAAATCCACGTTCGATTCCCAGGCAACGACCTCTTGCACAGCCAGGACCTGTCAGCAGGGGCTTGTGGCTGCTAGGCGCTGAACAGATCTCAGTGGGGCTTCTAGACTAAGGTGAACTAGGAAGAAAGGCCTGGTGATCTGCCTCCAGAAAGCAGCCAATGGAAGCCCCAGGGGATGGCCAGGTGGGAGCAAGAGTACCAGGGGCCCCAGCTCTCCCAGGGAGATCTGAACGAGGCAGGACCTGAATGTCAGCCAGGACGGACTCCACCCCAACCACCAGCGTGGCCGCCACGGCTTGAGTTAAGAGGCTCCCCTACTGTGTGCCAGGCTCCATACCACGTGCCTTGCAGAGGTCAGCTCCTCTGTTCTTCACAGCCGCCCTGTGTGGAATGATTGTGTCCAGTCCCAGCCGGGCTGGGCACACTAAGGTGCTAAGAGAGGCAGTGAATTTCTCAAGACCACGTTGGAGTCAATATTTGAATACCGGTGTCACTATACCACCGTCGCCTCTCTCCAGACAAAGTAGGGCTGGGCTGTCCAACCTTGCAGGCTGCCATCTTGCAGAGGCTCTGGTGCCCCAGACCACTAAACTGTGCCCCCTTCTCTCCCTCCTCTAAGAACCCCATCCTCTTCTTCCTCCTTCCTCTTTCGTTCCTCACCCCCCCCCCCCCACCACCACAGGGAGACCTCAGTTCCTCCCTGCCTACTCCCTCCCTTCAAAGAGGGAAAAATGGAGAGAAAAATGGATCTTTAAAGATACATGTATCTATCACGATTATTTACATTCTAATGTGCGTCTGTGGCTCAGCTCCAGTGGGGGAAATGTAAATCAGGTGGACACCGCTCCCGAAAGCCCTAAAGAGCTTGGCTCCCCCAAATTAGAATAGAAAATGCTCTTTTAAAATGCACCTTTAATATGTAAAAGCCCGCAGACCTGGCTTTAAATAAACCAAACTTGAACCAGATGCCAAATAGAGTAGATGAAGGACAGGCGCACAGAGGGTCCCGGGCCGGGGAATGTGGCCTAAACAGCTATTTATATTAATGCAAAGAAAGTTCAACATTCTTCCCTTTGATATATGCGGCAGGGGGAGGCGGTTTTTGTCTCCCCAGCGAGAATAAAGCGCACAGCTTGTGATGGGCAGAGTCACATGTACGAGATAAAGAGCTCTGGGTGTAATATGTGTCTCTGCCGTGTATTCTCTGCAGGCTTTGCGTTAGATCTGGCAGGTGACAACAAGGAAACACTTAGTCAAGGTTAGACACCGCTCACCAAGCTCCCAATCTCAGCTCCTGGTCCCCCGGGACTGCCTGCTGGAGGTGCTTTCCACCCACCCCACCTTCGTGTGGAGCAGGCAGATGGGCCCCTGCTGGGACCGGACATCTCACAGGGTCTGTGGGCCTGTGGGCAGAGGCTGGAGATGGGTCCTCGTCTTACTGGTGCTGCCACAGTAATAGCACATGTATGTCTTTAAAGAACAGAAACGTATAGTCTCTCAGTTCAGGAGGCTGCCGGTTCGAATGCGGATGTGTCATGCCGGGTTGACTAGAGAAACAAAATCTGAGATACTCAGATATGTGGAAGAAAGAGCTTTCCACCAAAGAACAATTGTATACTGAGAAAACATCCCAGCCCAGATCAAGTCCATAAGTCCGATATTAGCTCATATGTCCGATACCAGTCCATAAATTCCTCTTCAGACTGACGCAGCAATGATGCTGAATGCGGGAAGATCACAGGCCGGTGGGTGAAAGCCTTGTGGATCCAGTGCCCCTGGAAGCCACTCAGCGCTGGCATGGGTCTCCATGTGGCTCCTCGAATACCAACCCAGAGAGAGAGAGAGAGAGAGAGAGAGAGAGAGAGAGAGAGAGAGAGAGAGAGAATGGCTCTTCAACAGGAAGGTGAAGCCAAGAAAGAGTGTGGGCCACCTCCAGAGAAGAGAGGAAGTCCCCAGAATCCTCATGAGAAGGCCACACCCACCAGGAGGCATCATCAGGCTGTGACTCGATTGATAGGCTAGACTCCACCCCTTCTCTTTTAATACACTCAAGTTGACAAGAGGTTCTGTAACCTCCACAGCAGGACACCTGCTCTTGGGAAAGGCTCTCTGTCTGCTGGCATGGAGGGACAAGTGCCTCCTCTCGGTGTCTTGTCACTCCTGCATTCCTTGGTTCCTTGGTCATGGCTTTGTGGCATCTATCTTGCCTCATGTGTGCCTGCTCCTGTGTCTAACCTGCTCTTTTTAGATCTCAGAACCGACTCAGTGTAGGGCACACTGATATCACCTCATTAACATACCAAAGAAAACCCTCTCCCGCAACAGGAATAAAGACATGGGTATGGGTTCCGGCACGTATCTTGGAGGGCCCGACTCAATCCATAACCAGGGGAACATGCAGCCTTCCCACCGTGAACACCCCCGACTGCCCAGGGACTCCCGGAGACTCTCCGCAGCCCCAGTACCGGAAAGCATGGGAGGAGATGAGCCACAAGCATGTTGTGCCCCAACTTCTCTTTCCATTAAAGTCAGAATTCATTTATTTAATCTTAAGCCATTTTTCACAAACAGCCACTCATTAACAGAGTATCACTGAGAACCTTCTGTTGGACCATGAGGGAGACAGTACACTTCTAGAGGATATAAAATGAGCATGAAAATAGTACTTGTCCAAAGAGGTCAGCCATGTACCATGTTTAGCCCAGTGCAGGGCACAGAGTAGGCACTCATTCAGTAAAAGGTGGTTGTGGCAGTCATGTAGTCTTGTGTCATTTTCAGGATTGGGAGTGTAGGGGTGGAGTCTAGCCTGTCAATCAGGAGATAGCCAATGAGACCTCTCTGTGGGTATGGCTTTCTCCTGAGAATTCTGGGAAATCTTGTGGTATTTCCTCTTGGAGGTGAAGAATTGGTTCAGTTCCTTGGAGTAGTTCTACTGCCTGTGAGACATCCCGGAGGAGAAGTCACATGGACTTACCCTGATGGAACCAGACCTCTGAAGCTGGAAAAACCACATAGAGACTCCTGCCAGAGCTGAGATGCTTGAGAAGCCCCAGAGAGGCCCCTGCCAGCACTGAGATGCTTCTACCACCCCTGGATACACAAGACTCTGCACCCACTAGCCTGTGATTGTCCTGGCATCATTGCATGTGCTTTGTGAATCTGAAGAGGACTTATGGTTTGGTATTGGACATATGTGCTAAATATCAGACTTATGAACTTGGACTGGACTGGGTTGGGATGCTGTCTCCATGTTCAATTCCTCTTGTATACAAACCTCTCCCTTACACACATATGCATCTTTATGAATTTGTTTCTCTAGTCTACCCGGACCAACACAGTGGTCTTCTTTTAACTAACTGTTGTCTGGTGGTTCGCTGAAGTCAGGGCAAGGGACCACCTGATGACTGAGATACTGGTCACTTTGTGAAGACCTTACAATTGTCCAGGGATGAAGCTGATGCTCTCCAGGTCTCCTCAGGATGAGGGAGCGGCCTACAAATTGTTATAGGGCTGCCCACCAAAGACAGCTCAGAGGGGAGAGTCAGAGAGGGCTTCACAGAGGAGGTGGCCGCTCAGCAGGGCTTCATGGAAAAAGTAGAGATATTCATACGACAGCTATGCTGGAAATATGTGCAAAGTGCTAAGGGGCTATGAAGGCTATGTATCAGGTTTAGTCTAAAACCCCCTGCCCTCCGGCTGCTAGCCACAAGGTCAGCAAATGTTTGAAACCCCCAAATGTTCCACAGAAGGAAGAGGAAACTTCCTATGCCTCTAAAGAAGCACAATCTCAGAAAGCCACCGGAGCAGTCCTGCTCTCTTACAGGGCCTTATGAGTCGGACCCAATGTGATGGCAGTGGGTGCCAGTGCCAGTGCCAGTGCCAGTGCCATCAGGCCAATTCTGACTCAGAGCAAAGCTAGAGGATAGAGTAAGACTGCCCAGAAGGCTCCCAAGGCTGTAAGCCTTTGTGGAAGTGGAGAACCCCATCTTTCTGCCAGGGGGCAAGCTGACACCTCTTCACTGTTGACCTTTCAGTCGCTACCAAGAATTTTAGCCATGTGGCTGCCAGAACCCCTTTAGGATTGGCATAGGAAAGGTTTCAAAGGACAGGGAATATTTAACCTGAGATTTCACACATCAATATAATCTCCTCAAGAGGAGATGTGAGTGGAATAGTGTTTTAGATCGAGGAAACAGCTGGAATAAACAGACGACTTTTTGACAGGGTCAGACGTAATAAGAAAAAGAGAAAATCTTAGTGTTTGTGGGGCTTGAAATGTAGACCAGAGTTGGGAACATCAGGGAATATGGTTGGAAAGGGCCTTGTAGGCCAAGATGAGGAATCAGGCATTTATTCTGTTGAGTAGGGAGAGCTTTCAAATTGAAAAACGGTTTTCTTCAATTGACCTAAAGGCAGCTAATCCCCACCCAGCTTCCATGGCCTGGTCTGGGTTTAAAAGATAAGCAGGACCCACCGGAGTCTGGTGGATTAGACAGAACCAGGCAAGTTGCTCTGCAATAACAAACGTGACCCAAATCTCAGGGGCTTAACACAACAGAAACCTATTCTCTGCTCATGAAAATTATGCTTTGAATTATCAACACTGCAGGGCAGCTACCTCCATAGGATGCCGGTATGGACTGGGCTGTCTAGAGAATCAAAACCAGTGGAAACCATATATTCATAAGGAAGAACTTTAGATCAAGAAGTCATTTCATACCAAGAGGCAACCCAGTCCAGTCCAACTCAAGTCCATAGGTTCAATGTTAGCCAGGGCTCTCTCCTTT
>PVJH01030090.1:0-25305 GCA_004026705.1 Nesogale talazaci
CAGGCAGTTGGCCAAATAGATATCTTCCAAATTTTCTGGCACAGACAAGTGAGTGTTTCCAGTGTTTCATCAGCTTTTTGAAACATTTCAATTGGTATTTCATCGATGCCAATTTTTTTTCAATCCCAATTTTTACCTAATGCTTTCAGTACAGCTTGAAATTCAATCTTTCGTGCCCTTGGTTCTTGTCTATATGCTATTTCTTGAAATGGTTGCATGTCAACTAGTTCTTTTTGGTATAGTGACTCTGTGTATTATTTCTATCATCTTTTGATGATACCAGTATCATTCAATATTTGTCCACAGAAGCTTTCAATATTGCACCTTGAGTCTGGAACTTTTTCTTGAGTTCTTTTGATTTAGGATATACCAAGCCTGATTTTCATCCTCAGGTTTCTAAACCTTGACCCTGTACATTCCATTACAATAGTTCACCTTGTCTTCTTGGTCTGTCCTTCAAAATTTTATGTTCAGCTCTTCCATGTATTTGCTTTAGCTACTTTACTATTTGGAGCAAGTTTCTGGGTCTGAGTCTTCCGATATCCACTTCGATCTCTTCTTTTTCTCTTGTTTTTTTTTTAATGACCTCTTATTTTCTTCATGAGTGATGTCCTTAATGCCATCCCATAGCTCATCGGTCTTCTGTCATTAGCTTTCAATGCAGCAAATCTCATCTGGAGATGCTCTTGAAATTCAGGTGGGGCAGACGCAAGATCATGGTTTGACTTCCGGGGACTTGCTTTCACGTTCTTCAGTGTCGACTTGAATGGATTGGCATTTCCTCCACATATCAGACAATTTAATAGTTCAAGGAGAGTCGTACAGTCTTCATCACAATTTTAGAACATTTTCTTCTTGCCTGTACTCATTATTATTTAATTTTTAAAATTTTGACAAAAAATATACACAAACATATACAATGCAATAATTCGGCATGTGTCATTCAGTGCCATTGGTTATACTTTTTGTGTTGTACGACCATTATTGATGTCCCTCTCCAAATTGTTCTACTGCCATTAAAATAAACTCAATATCCCCCAAGCAAAAACTCTTCCTCCTTCACCTACAGTAACCACTAGTAAAGTATGATTTCTTCCTCTTTTTTCAGTAGTTTTTAAGATTTCTTTTTCATTGTCTGAATTTCTTTCTTTTTAATTGTAATTTTCTTGATATATTATTCACTTATCATACACTTACAAAGTTAAATTGCTTCTTTTTTTTTTTTTGGCATCACTGCCCTCAGGTGGTGGGAGTAGGATAAATTGCTTCTTAAAAGAGTTTTGCATACACCATCACATAAGTCCTAATGTATCCTCCCCTCCCATATTCATTATTTGGTCTCTCATTTCCCTCACCTCCCCCTGCCATCCCCAATAAACCACTGCATCAGTATTGTCTCGATGCATCTACGCCTTCTGTGTTTCATAATCTGGGAAATGTAACAGAAACAATAAAGAACTAAAAGCAAATAGAAGGAAAAATAACAATAAAAGAAAAATAGGAAGGAAGAAACCAAAGACCACTACCAGATTAAAGTAACCCAGAGAGAAATCTTGTCATAAAACAACTGAGAAATATTTTAACCTAGAGCAAATTCAGGTTGGTTTAAGAGAGAGGCCAATGGACCAGGTGTCATATTATGCCATAATTCCATCCACCATATCAAGTTGACAATAATCTCTGATAGCAAAACTGCTTCTGTCCCTCAACTGTGGTCAGAGGGGATTTGCTGGAGGCTTAATCCCAATAGGCACTCTGCACACAGATAAACCACATAATTTTGATTCAAAATGGCCAACACCAGTTCATTTCAGCTCATGAGCACCTAGAATGTCAATCTTCACACAATCATTTTCACAGCGTTCAACTTTCTGCGGTCCACACTTTGTACATTTCAATTTCCAGTTATGAGTGGGAGTTTGCAGCTGCTCCTCCTTATGTTGAGTCAATTCCCCATCAGCGTATGAAGGTCCTGAAGACTCTACCCCGTCCACCTCATTTTTGTCAAGTGTCCTTTGAGAAGGCAGCACTTCCTCCGTCCTAGTTTCGCGGCTTTCCAACCTGACCACTGTATCTCGACAATGGATCGGTATCTTGACAATGTTCTGCTTCATTCACGAAATTTTCAGTTGCTGACAATGTTTCTGTGGTACTCAGAAGGATGTCGGTGACTAAGTCCTCTGAAATGAACATCTAGTCCTTCTTCGTAGTCTGTTCTTAGTCTGGAAGCTCTGTGGAAACCTCTTTACTTTGCGTGACTCTACTGGGATTTAAAATGTCTGTGACATAGCTTCCAGCATCACAGCAACACACAAACTGACAGACAGTCTGACAAACTGACTTGTGGTGGTTCTACCCATCGTCTTGGTAACTTCTACTAAATGACAGTTGAACCATGAAAATAGGGTTGTGAAACTCTCATTGAGGGGTTGCTTAGTTTTGCTACTCCACTGGTAAAGCAAGACCTTTCTTTCTTTCTTTCTTTCTTTCTTCCTTTCCTCATTTTATTGGAGCTCATACAACTCTTATCACAATCCATACATACATACATACATTGTGTCAAGCACACTTGTACATTTGTTGCCCTCATCATTCTCAAAACATTTGCTTTCTACTTGAGCCCTGGCTATCAGCTCCTCATGCCCGCCCCCTTTCTCCCCTCCCCGCAACCTCATGAACCCTTGATAATTTATAAATTATAATTATTTTGAGTCTCCCTTCACTCACTTTCCTGTTGTCTGTCTCCCAGGGAAGAGGTTATATGTCGATCCTTGCAATTGGTTCCCCCTTTCTACCCCATTTTCGCTCCACCCTCCTGATACCACCACTCTCACCCACTGATCCTGAGGAGTTCCTCTGTCCTGGATTTCCTGTGTTTCCAGTTCCTATCTGTGCCAGTGTACATCCTCTGGACTAGCCAGATTTGTGAAGTATAATTGAGATCTTGATAGTGGGGGTTGGGTGGGAGGAGGAAGCATTTAAGAACTAGAGAAAAGTTGTATGTCTCATCATTGCTGCACGGCAATGATGGGCAGCCCCAAGGCTCTGTGACAGTGCCAAGGGACAGTAGGGGTGTCTCAGTGCACAGGGACAAAGATGAGTGCTTTCAGCAGGAGGCTGGTTTGCAGAGTGTAGTGTCCCTTGGGCATTCAGCACTAAAGGAGCTTTGTAGTCCTGACCCAAGCAAGGCAGAGACCAAAAGGCCACATGACTGAAGCTGAGGACCAGAGAAAAAGAAGTACCTAAGAGCACAGCTGAAAAGAGGAGCTTTGGACAAAAGAAGTGTATCCTTAACGTTTCTGATCCTGACTTGTAACTTGTTAGTTTCCCGAATAAGCCCCCATATCCATGAGTATTGTCTGTGTGGTCGTTGCAACAGATTATCAAACCCTGAAGAGAAGTATGTGACAGAGTATGGTTCGAGTTGGTGTGTGGAGGCATGTCTCCATACCTTTTGGGGGTGGAGTTTGAGTTTTCTTATATTTTTCTGCTCCTAGAGAAGGTCGGACATGGCCCTCATGCCATTTTCTCACTAGGGCACTGGCTAGGCATTTCAGAAGCTCTTATATAAAAGGGGAAGCTTTGCATTTCCCTCATTAGCTGTATTTCAACATAATCAAATAGCTGATGAGCAAAGAGTCTAGTTTACAAATGAATCTCGGCTAAGAAATGAAAAATTCTAGAACTTGACACCATCTCGTTTGCACTCTCTGATACAATATATGGGTCTTCAAGGCAATACAAAGACTGTTAAGTCCATTCATTAGGTTAAAGGCTGATGTGGAGTTTTATGACAGATAGTTTAAGCCCACAAAGCTTGCAACCACTGTTCACACTTGTGGCAGTCATGTACTCTGGTGTTACTTTTATGATTGGGAGTGTAGGGGTGGAGTCTAGCATGTCAATCTGAAGATAGCCAATGAGACCTTTGTGTGGGCATGGCTTTCTCCTGATAATTCTGGGAAATCTGCTGAAAATTCCCCCTGGAGATAAGAGATTCATGACTCAGTCCCTTGGAGCTGCTCTACTGTTAAGACACAAGACTGAATCCCTGTGAGACATCCCGGAGGAGAAGCCACATGGGCTTACGCTGATGGAACCTGACCTCTGACATGGGAAAAGCCACATAGAGACTTCTGCTAGGTACACTAGAACTGTGGGGACTACTATAAGACAAATGGCCTGGCTTTCTAATCTGCTGAGATGCTTGAGAAGCCACAGAGAGGCCCCTGTCTCTCTGAGGCAGGGAGATGTTTCTACCACCACTAGACACACAAGATGGCACTCACTGGCCTGTGATTGTCCTGGTGCCATTGCATGTGCCTCGTGACTCTAAAGAAGACTTTATAGACTGGTATTGGACATATGGGCTATGTGGGCTGAGATGCTTTCTCAATGTTCCATTCCTCTTGTATGTAAACCTCTTCCTTGTATACATATGTGTGCTTATGAATTTGTTTCTCTAGTCTACCCGAACTAACACAACTCTTACCTTCACACCCACATTATACACACACATGGAATATCAAATAGTATATACATTAGAGGTGAGTCTGAGGTGTTCTGCCAAAAAAAGTTGAACCTAGAGCTAATCAAATCTCTAGAGCTAAGAACTAATTTACAAAACACAAGGGGAAAAAACAAGAGCTGCACAACATCCTAGCACAGCAGTTCTTGACCTGTGGGTCATGACTACTTTGGGGGTCGAAGGACCCTTTCACAGGGGTCTCCTGATTCATAGCAGCAGTGAATGACAGTGATGAAGTAGCAACCAAAATAATGTTATGGTTGGGAGGTCATCACAACATGAGGAACCGTATGAAAGGGTCACAGCATTAGGAAGGTGGAGAAACACTGCCCTAGGATTTCAAGTCAGGTACACAAGCAATGTGGGGGCTACTACAAGACCAATGGCCAGGCTTCCTAATCTGCAAATGGGAGGAAAGAGAGAGATGTGGTAAAGTGCTAGAGATTAAAAGAAACTTAAAAGACCCACTAACCAATTGCTATGTGTGGTCCTTTCTTGGATCCAGATATGAGCATCCCTACTGCATGAAGACACTGAATGGAACAAGCAGGGAAATTGGAGCATTGATATTTGATACTGAGGAATTATTGCTAAGTCTGCTTTTAACAATGACCACGGCATTGTAGTTATATTTATTTTGTGTTCGGGCATTTTTCTCTTTGAGATTCACACAGAAGCTTTGACAGGAAACATGCTCTCCCTTAGGTTTTGCTTTGAAATAACCTAGGGCTTGCAGGAACTGGGCAGCATCATGAAACAAAGACAGTACTATCTAGCTGACCCCTGTTCATGAGGATGCCATGTGTGTCAGATTAGAACTGTGTTGATGCTGTGTCCAGTGGCTGAATTTGAGGAAGCATATTTTATACAAGAGTATACAAATATGGACACTGAGTGGTGGATATGTGGGGGCTTGTTGTGCTGCTTTATTTTGGATATTTGGAAGATATTTGAAAATTTCCATCATAAAATTATTTTAAATTATTATTATTAAAAGATCTTACTGGGGGATTTTTTTAACCACTCTTAAAACAATACGTACATCAATTTTATCAAGCACATTTGTACATATGTTGCCATCATTCTTTTCTAGACACTTACTTTCTACTGAGACCCTGGTATCAACTCTCCCCCATCTCGTTACCCCTTGGTAAATTATGAATTATTATTATTATCTTCATAAATTTTTTTAAAACAGGAAGGATGGAGCGAGCAGGAAGACTTACATTAACGATCTGTTCATGGAGTAGTCTGATCATAATCTTCCTTCCCTCTGTGATCTGCCAGTAAAGATAAGTGATGATTCTGGAAAAGAATAGGGAAAAGAATCACAGACACTCTTGTCAATACTTGGACAAACCCCAAATTTCACTTGGGTGAAAACTCAAACCCACTGCCATCAAGTCCCTTTGGCCTCATCCCAACCCTTTAAGGACAGAGTAGAACTACTCCTTAGGATCTCCAAAGACGGTAAATATTTTTAAAATTCGTTTTATTGAACAATAGTTAATACATTATACAATTCAATAGTTCAGTCATTAAGAAGGGCTGTACAATCCTCACCACATCAACTCTTGAACACTTCCTTCCTTCTTGTACCTACTGGTGTTAACACCCCATCTCCCCCATTCTCCCTTCCGTGTCACCCCCAACTCCCCCATTATTGTTTCAGTTACTGCCTTTATGAATCCACCCATCCTGGCTTCCTGATGCAGAGAAATATTCAAAAGATGGACAAAGAACATCAACATCAAAGGACCCAGCAACAGTGATCATATACAACAGAGAGACCTCAATGTAAGAAAAAAGCAAAGGATATTAAAATGTTAGGAAAAACTGGAAAATGGTTCCAAAGGAAGAGCTACTGACCAGATGTTACATTCTAGTCTAAGTACAGCGGCGAAGGACCACTGTTCATTGCTCTCTGCCTGCTATTTGGGCTGTTCACATTCCTAGTTGGACAGTGGGGATCTACCAGGGGCTCAATCCACATAGGGACCCTAAAAATGGATTGAGGGTTTTTACTATCATCCACAGCATTATGAGAATCAGGTGTTTAGAACTTAAGAACTGATCCCGTTCCTTCCTCCGTGTTTTTATCATATTGTTTACAATCCCTGAGTCGCATAGGCTGGTGTGCTTCTTCTGTGTAGACTTAGCTGACCCTCAATTAGACAGCTACCTGTTTGGAGACAAGCTGTTAAGGCCCTGGATGTTATCTTTCATGATAGCTAAACACTGTCTGATTTCCTTGCCACACTTTGTTATGGTTTTCATATCTTCAATGGTCTCCTTATGACGGTGAGTACCGGGCAGGGTCTTCTCTACCCTGTCCCGGAGCACAACCCCTGAGTGGCCCTGGGGGCATGCTGTGTTCTCCCCCAGGGACTAGGAGTATAGTGAAACTTTTAAAACATTGACACTTTCTCTGTTTTAACATACTTGTGGGTTTACTTCATCCTATTTATTATTACTATTATTATTATTATTATCACATGCCATTGACCTACAACAACCCTATGTACAACAGAACCAAACAGTTCCTGGTCCTACACCATCTTCCTAGTCATTCCCACTCTTGCGCCCGTTGTTCCAGCCGCTGTCCATCCAGTCCCTCCAAGGCCTTCCTCTTTTTTGCTGCCCCTATACTTTCCCCAGCATGACACCTTTCTCCAGGGCTTAGTCTCTCCTGACAACATATCCAAAGGACATGAAACGAAGTCTCTGCATCCTAGTCTCTAAACAGCAATATGGATGTACTTCTTCCAAGGCAGATTTGTTAGTTATTTTGGTAGACCATAGTACTCTCTTTTCTTTTTTTAATTATAAATAGATTCTTTTATTGGGGGCTCTTCCAGCTCTTACAACAAGCCACATCAAATTGCATATCTGTGCATATGTTTTCTTCATCATTTTCAAAATATTTTTTTTCTGTTTGAGGTCTTGGTATCAGCTCCTGTTTTGCCTCCTTGCTTCTCAACCCTCCCACCCTCCTGGACCCCTGATACATCATTGTTATTTTCATCTCTTATACCAAACACTGTCTCTCTTCATACACATAATTGCTCATACCCCAGGAGGGGGGATCATTGTAGATAGTTGTTTCCCCCTTTCCCCCCACCTACTCCCTGCCAACATGGTAGGGATACCCTCATTTGACTCCCAAAGGGGTTGCAACCCAGAGGTTGAGAAGCACTGGTCTAGACGCAAGGTTGAGCCCACTCAAGAATGATCAAGATGAGGCTGCCCTCTTGAGTCTAGCGTCTTCCTATCTTGTCACACATGTACGTACTCCTAGTCCCTTCCCTTCCTATTGAGTGCACACCCCTAGCTCATCCCCTTCCTGTGGTGCCAATGCCTATTGTACAACCCCTTCCGGTGGTGTGTGGTTACCTGTAGTCATGCCCAGCCTAAGTATATATAGGCCTTGGTCAGAAATAAAGAGGAGACTCTCTCTCCTTCCTCCCCGTCCTCCCACTCTCTCCTCAGATCTGGCTGCTGAGTCTCTAAGGTGAGCATGCTACCGTAAGATGTGTCTGACTCCTTCATTTCACCCTCTCCTACCTTCCATGGCTTGACTGCGATCTCCATATATTATAACCGTGCAATTGCTCTATGGACCCCATGGATGTTAGAGCTGGTCTACTCGAACAAAGAAGCTCATGGTAGGTCCCACACTTGCTCCCCACATGGTATTTTGTCTCCCTTTGCTACTTCTTTTCAACCTACCCACACTTTTGTAAATATTTTCATGAAGCTTTCTTCAGGTAAACCCCTAAAGTGAGCCATCAGCTACCTATGGGAACCCTAATACTACCAGGATAAAAACCTGTCCTGGGAGCAAAGATAAAGACCAAATCAGATGAGAAAATAATAAAAGGTGGTATTATTTTTTAAAGGTGGTATTATTATGCCAATCTTTATCATTAAAAATGGAGCCTGTTTTATTAGGCATGTCTCTTAATGGAAGCTACTGTCTTGCAACATGTACACCCTTTTCATATGCATATACAATTGATATATACATGAAAGGTTTCTGTGATATATACCTTAAATGTTTCTGGTTCCCCTCCCTAAACTGCCAGAGTACCAGTGGGGTTTGGGTTGATAAAAGTTCAAGCATAAACAAAATATCCAATTTCTTGGTAGTGCCCCAACAATTCTAAATAGCTCAGACAGATTAAGAGCCAATAACCTAAGTATTCCTGAGTATGCTCAGATGGCCCTTGTCAATTTATTCTCCTCGCATTTCTCCCGAGAGACAAGAGATCTTGCTTTCTTCAGAGGGCCAGAAAGAAACGACATCAAAAATGATCTAAAATACCATTTGAAATGAGGGCTCACCTATGGAGGGGCCGAGTCTGAGTCACCCACACATTGGATCCCCGATACACTCATCACCTTCCCAAGGGCTACCCGCATCTGACACAGGACCCCTCCCTCACTGCTCTGGGCTCTTCCCCTGCAGCCCACAGCACATCTCGCTTACAGCACAATGAGGGTGAGGATGAAGAAGAAGTGCACGCTTCCGATGAGGTTCCGGTAGATCCAAACCACCCAGAGGTAGCTAGGCCTGTTACTTAGTGTGTCAATCCAGCTGTAAATGGCCTGAATGAAGAGAGGCAGGCCGCGGAATGGACCACATTCGGCTGAAGGCTTCAACCTGGACAAACGGGGGACAGAAACCCATCTACAGAGTGAGGCTTGAGTACTTTTTATTTGAGAATCTGAGCATTCCTTCTGGCCTCCTAGTGACATTACTAGGGAACAGTGTATGATAAATATAGTGGTCGATGGCTTATACGTATTATTTTTTACATTAGCAATTGAGTAGAAACGTTCACTCTTCTTTTTCTTTAATTACTACTTCATTTTCAAAAACAGTTATTGATATAGGTTATAAATAGTACTTTCTCAAATATTGTAGCTAAAACACCAGGAATTTTGACAAAGTCCACATCAACTATATAAACGGAGAGAAATGAAAGCAGCAGTGTGATGCAGATGAAACCCTGGAGTACCTGTCATTGTAACGGGGCCCTGATAACAACTCTGACCCAAAAGCAATAGAGGGGTCCACAAGTAAGTTAGCCTGGAGCTTGAGCCTTGTCGGAATTTGGATACATACAAGCTGGGCTTATGAAAAAACGCTCTTGTTGTTTTTTTTATTTTGTTTTGTCTTTTAATTTTTAAATCACTTTATTGGGGGCTGTGTCAAGCACCCTCACATGTCCACTTCTATTATTGTTCTCCAATCGTCCGCCTTTTCCCTTGAGCCCCTAGTATCGGCTTTTCCATCCCTCCACCTCTTCCCCTGCTCTCTCCTCCCCACCAACCCTCAATACTTTATACATTGTTATTGTTCTGTCATATCTTATACTGCCCAACCTCTCCCCCAACCCACTCCCCTGATGCCCGTCCTTCAAATAGGAGCTTGTGTGTATATCCTTGCTGTTGGTTCCGTCTCTCTACCCCACCTTCTCTCCACCCTTCCAGTATCTCCAATCTAACCACTGGCCCCAAGGGGCCCATCCATTCTGGTTTCCCCATATCTCCTGCTCCCCTCTATGTGTGACTTTTCCAGTCCATCTGGATTTGCAAGGTAGAGTTGGGACCATGATGGTTGGGGGATGGGGAGGAAGGCTTCAGGAACTAGGGGGAACTTGTGTGCATCATCACTGCCCGGCTGCCCCTTGGCTGGTCTGTCTCCTCCACGTGACTCCCCTGTAAAGGGGTGACCAATTACCCACCAGTGGGCCTTAGGTCCCCACCCTGCTCTCCCCCTCCTTTGTAATGATGTGATTCTTGTTCTTTGGTGCTCGATACCTGCTCCCTTGGGCCCCTCTTGGCTCTTGTTGTTTTAACGAACAACTCAAAAACTCACTCACTGCCGTGGAGTCAGTTCAGATTCATGGTGACCCTCCAGGACAGGCTAGGACTGCTCGGATGGGTTTTTGAGACTGGAACTTTACGGGAGTAGAAAGCTTCAGCTTTCTCCTGAGGAGGTTTTGAACTGTGGAACTGGCGGATAGCATTGCAACCAGTAATCACTACGCCACCAGGGGTCCTTTAACTAATGATGGGGACATTTAATACATTTCTGCTGAAACGCGGCACCAAAATTTTATAGACAGCCATTTGGTACCACCCACTCTGACCATATGATCTGCGGAAGTCTGCTCTCATACACCCTTCTGCCCCATTCCTGTTTCCCAGATCACTGCCTCAGCAGAGGGGCCTGTGCTTGTCCGAGCAGCAGCTTCCTGAGCCCGGAGCAGCCCTTGGTTCACCAGTGTCTGACTCATAGCCAGGCAGTGACCTGTAGTGCTTCTGCCTTAAAGGAACCAAGTGACATGATCATACCCTTTCTTGGAAACTTGGTTGAAGTAATATAACAATAGCTGTTAGCAGTGGACCGTGACAAGGCAACAATGACAACTGGCTCTTGCTTATCAGTAAGCAGAAAGAAACTAGAGAGCTGAAAACAGCGAGTTAAGGAAGAGAGAGAAAAGAAAGAGAGGACAGGAGAGGAAATGTGGGCTATAAAAAGACTGTTCCCAAGCTCATCTCCCCCTAAAATATATGCCAGACTTAGAGCACTGCTTGCAATGAATGGCAAATGATTGGCAAGTTATCTCCCTGAAGGCACCAGCCATCCAAAGCAAGTAGATTGTATTGTAGTACAATAGTACAGTAGTAGTACAGTAGTAGTCTGTCCCACCATAGATGGAGCTCACTCTCTGCTGTAGGCACAGTGGATTGCTTCCCCTGAAAGAGTAGACTAAATCAAGAACCCAAGTTACGGATATTCAAGGTTAGGCTGCCATCATGAATCTAGGATTTGCCCATCTTGTCACAAGTGTACTCTTAATTTCTCCTCTTCCTATAGCGTGTATACCTCTTGAGTGTCCCCCTCCCATTACTGTATTACCTAGAGTACAACCCATTCCTGTTGACATATGTCTTTACCTGTCACTAGGGGACATGCATGCCCCCCCCACCCCGGCCAAAGATAGATAAGCAATAAGCGTTGGTTAGAAATGAATCACTTGCTTTCCTCTGCCCACCTCTCCTCCTGCATTCCCACATGGGCCATCGAGAAGGGCTGAGGTGATTATTCTGCCATAACATGTGTCTGACTCTTTCATTTTACTTTCTCTCCTATTTCTTATTCTTTATGACTTTTCTATAATCTTCATATATTTTAACCATACAATTGTGCTTACCAGACCCATAATTGTGTGAGGGGCTGGTTTCCCCCAGAAGGAAAGAAGGCAGACCCCAGTGAAACAGAAGGGCCTGTGCTGAAGCTCCTTGTTCCTGAAGGCTTCAGTGTCATGTTCATTGTCAAAATCACCTTCCTAGTTTGTTCATTCATTAATGCATGCATTCATGCTACTGAAGTTCACTGAACTTCTCTGAGGCACTATGCCCAGCAGGCTCTGAGGAGCCACTGTCAACAAGACAGATGCAGCCTCGGCACTCTTGGGCTTATGTTTTTAGTGAAGATGCACCTTTTAGAAGTAAACAATGAAATGCTCAACGTATTCTCCCTGTCTGTCTGTCTGCAAAGGAAGGAGGGGAGGAAGTGGCACCTGGAGAGAGGAGGATAGGGACTGACTACAGACAGATGGACAGACAGATGGTCAGAAGGACAGGTCTGAGTTGAGAGTCAGGTGAGAAGAGAGTAGCCATGAAAAGCATGGCAAGGATGTCCAGGGGCCTCCCTGAGGAGAGGTGCTTGCTGGGGACGGAGAACAGGACAAAAGCAGTGAGGATGGAGGAGCCCAAGGGAAGGAAGGGAGGTTGGAGAAGGCAGGAGCCAGCCAGTTCACACAGGGCCTTTCACATGGGTAAAGAATTAGCTTCTTTCCAATCCAGGAAGTTTAGTATCTGGCTGATGGGCGGAAGCTACTGGTTCCGGATGGGCATGGTGATGTGCGATGCCCACACTAGGACACGCCCTCATACCTTTACCATCTGTTGCTTGCTATCCCACCTCTCGCCACACCTGTCCCCAGAGCCCCATCTCCTACCTCCAGATGGTGATGGCCAAAGTGCACAGGACCCCAGTGAAGGATGGGAAGAACAGCAGGAAGATGAAGAAGGTCATCATCTGGGAGGCCCGCCAGGCTTTGCTGGGGGGCTGGAAATTCATCATCAGGCTGATCTGCAGAGAGAGCAGCCAGTTTCCATGTGCTGCACCCACCCCCACGGGCCCTTCCAGCCCTCCCAGGCCACCCGGAACCCCGCCGTGCCGGTTGGCTCCCACTTCGGACCCACTCACATTTTTGACGTAGAACATGATGAAAAGAGCAATCGTTTGGATCAAGGGCAGCAGCGGGGAGAAGAAGATTCCGATCCTGCAAGGGAGAGGCGGTGGGGGGGGGTGGTTGTCAGAGACCAGAAGAGAGATCGGGGTGGGAGGGCAGACAGGGC
This sequence comes from Nesogale talazaci, assembly GCA_004026705.1. Lineage (NCBI taxonomy): Eukaryota > Metazoa > Chordata > Mammalia > Afrosoricida > Tenrecidae > Nesogale > Nesogale talazaci. The sequence goes on from PVJH01030090.1 coordinate 12,968, forward strand.
AGTGTGGGGAGCAGGGGAATGGAGGGATGGCTGCCATGCCCGCAAAGCAGGCACCTTCTGCCCACCCCCAGCAGCCTCAGGTGCTGCAGACACCCAGCCGATGCCCTCTTTCCAGGACACCCCCTAGCTGGTGAACGAAGTCTGCGGTCCTACAGGAACAAGGCATTGACCACCTAGTGACACGTGAAGAAGGCAGCCTCGTCAGCTCTGCCATGCTCTCGCGGCCTACAGGAAACAGTCTCTTGATATGTGCTGCCCTTCCCGCTCCTCACACGGACCAGCTCCCTGTGTGCACACAAACATGCCTCTATTTATTTGACCAACCACCCTTCTGGGGACTACGTGTCGGCTTTGCCCCAAGAGTCTTGGTGGCAGCAACATCTACCTAGATTCTCTGACTTTTTCAATCGCAATTGCCTGGATTATTTCCAGCACCTTCTGACTTATGTCAAATGCCACTTGGTTTTATAATCCACATATGCTTGTAAAAGAAAGACAACTTTCAAAGTTTACAAAAGGAAAATAAAAACTCTGCGATCCCTGCCTAGGAACTGGCAGGGACTCTGCAGACGACCTGCAGGTTTTCCTCCCTTGGTCTCTGCCATCATTCCTCGCAGTCTTTTCTTTTCTTCTTTTTTTCTTCAACCGTTTTAGAATTCAAATATCATATCCTTCCATAATTGCTTTTAAAATGAGTTGTATATATGTCATCACAATCCGTTCTGGTGTTCAGTTCCCCCGCCGATACTCATCATTTGCTCCTCAATTCCCATCAACCTTCTCCACCCATCGTTGATGAACTATTTTTTTTGGGGGGGGGGAGGGAGGGGATGGTAAAGAGTTTATTGTATTTATGTAATAAATCCTCATTGAAAATTGTGGTTTGGTTGAGCTCTCTGCTACCTGTTCCTGAGCTCTGAGGAAGCTTGCCTTCTTCTGAGCTACCCGATCTTTCTTCTGGGCAAGAGACATTTTGGGACGATTTCACTTCTTCTTTTTTTTTTGGGGGGGGGCATCACTGCTCTCCGGTGGTGGGAGTAGGAGGCCCAGCCCCACTGCTGGAATTGAACCTCCGTCCCAGTGGGCCGCAGTCCCACGCACAACCACTACGCCACCGGGGCTCAGCCCTCCACCTCTTCTTTTTAACATCCCTCTTAGACGTCTTTTCGTAAACAGGATTCTCTCGTATGGTGGCATGTGCTTTCTTAGACATCTCCTCCATCATGTCAGGAATGATGTTGTCCTTTATGTACTGAGAAAATTATTTCTTGCAAGCATCTTCATCCTCTTCCATTAGGTAACACATGTAGTCTGTGATGCTCTGACCCAGGATGTGTTTTCGATGCACTTCTGCATTGAATTTCTTGCTTTCTGAGTCAGAACCAGGGAGTCATGTGGTATTATGAGGGATAGACAAGCCTCCATCCAAACCCCCCTTCAGAGCCCTGAACACTTTATGTCCAGTGGCAGTCCTGGCAAGTCCGGCACGCAGATAGCAAGTGAAAGTGAAGCAGGTGCAGAAATTACCAACAATGCTTTCTTTCTACATTGTATTCAGCTTCAGTTACGTCCACTTGGCCTTCATAGATTTTGTCCATGCCAAATCTATTAAGAAGCCTGTGGGCCCGCCACAGGCCAGTACTGTATACTGCAGCATAATGGGTCAGGCCAACTTCCACCCTGCACTTGGGAAACTCACGAGCATATGCTGCGAAGACAATTATATCCCCTTCTATACGGGCATAAGCGATCTGGCAGATGATGTCCCTATTGGTTACACGAACTATCATCCTGTATTTGGGTGTATTGAACTTATTTCTGTCTTGGGTTACTAAGCGTTTTTGAGCATAACAATCAGTTTTTCCCTCTCGTTGTCTTCTAAATTTCACTTGGTATCTTTTGTAGTAGGCCTTGTTCTTAACAACCTTAACAAACCCCACTCTGTGGGAAAGACAGCAGTATCTGCAGATCTCCACGGAGCAGCAGGGCTAGCCCCTCTACAGGGAGTAGGAAAAGGGCTGATGAACTATTTTTTGGGGGGGGCATCACTGCTCTCTGGTGGTTGTGGGAGCTACCCAGCACTGCTCCTGAGAGTCGCCGCTGGATTTGAACCGCCAAGCTTGCAGGCTGCAGTCCCACACTCAACCGTTTACGCCACCGGGGCTCAGCCGCTGATGAATTATTAAATCAGTTATTGTCTCTGTAACATTTTGTGCTTCATACACCAGGACACAGAGCAGAAACAATTTAAAAAAAGACAAAGCAAAACAGGAGGGGAGATGAGAAAGAAAAGACCACTAGTAAACTATAAAAATAAGACAGAGAAAAATGTTCTACCTTGGAAGAAATATTTAATCCTAGAGCAAATTCAGGATGGGTCAAGAGAAAGGTCAACTGATCAGGTGTCATGTGATATCTGAACAACACCCACCATACCAAGTTTTCAAGAATCTCTGTCTGACATTAAAGCTGTTTGCATCTCCACTGTGGCAAGAGGGGATCTGCCAGAGGTTGGATCTGCATGGGGACTCTGCAGGTGGCTTTTGGGCTCCCACTGTTCTCCACCGCGTGCTATAAATTGAGTGTTCACTTTTTGAGCTCAATACTCTTCCCTTCATCATATCTGGATTTTGTTACTTGTCATCTTCAGATCACATAGGCTTGCTAGCAGCACCTCCAAGTTGGCATTACTGGAGAGGAAAAAATGAGGAGCCGATACCAAGGACTTAAGTAGAAAGCAAATGTTTTGAGACAGATGAGGACAACAGATGTACAAATGTGCTTGACACACAACGGGTGTATGTACGGATTGTGATAAGAGTTGTATGAGCCCCCAATAAAGTGATTAAAAAATAAAATTGATTAATGAAAGAATCATTAAAGAGGAATATCGTAGGGGATAACTTTTACCTAGGAGAATGTGATTGGAATGCACCTTCAACCTACAATCATGAAGGTGCTATTTGCAAGCACATCTTTGATACTATATACTTCAAAGGGTAACTACTTGAAGGCAATTTTCCCACAATCAAAAGCAGTTAAACCACTAAACACGGTCCGTTCCCTGCTGATAAGGATCATAGGTTATTCCCCTGAAGAAGAACTCAGAGGCACCCAAGGTCAAGCCAGCTCAGAGACGACCAAGGATAGGTCACCTCCTGCTATGTGTTTGCCTCTAATATAACCCCTTCCTGTTACATTTGTGTTTACCACAGCTTGCATGCCCAAGATGATATAAGTTGATGCTAAAATACATTTTCTGTCTATGGCCATACCACCCTGAACGCGCCTGATCTCGTCTGATCTAAGAATACATTTTCTCTCTCTCCTGTTCAGGCCTGGTTCCTGATGCCATGGCGGAGGTGAGCACTCTTAAACCTTTGTCCCTTCATTTCTTCCCTTCCATTATATAGCCATCCCGTAGAATCCATCTGGATGTGGGGCTGGATCCTACAGTTAAAAATATCCCCAAGCTGAGCCCCGGTGGCGTAAGTGGTTGAGTGCAGGACTGCAGCCCGCGGGCTTAGCGGTTCAAATCCAGTGGCTGCTCTCAGGAGCAGCACTCGGTAGCACCCACGACCACCAGTGGCAGTGATGTTAAAAAAAAAAAATATCCCCAAACCTGCAAAAGTTAAATCTGCAGTTGGCACAGAAAAAGAAAACGATGCATGTGTTTCTGATGCCTAGTCTGGACTTAGCAGCAAATGAGTAAAGGCACGGGAGTACTCAAGCCCCCAACCACCACCCCCCATCCCTGGCAGCTTTCCTCCTCTGCTGCTGACATTTCCTTTTGCCCTCCTCTTTCACCAAACAGTCCAGACTGAGGGCTTGGGCTCTGGAATGAGAGACACTTGGCACAAAGTCCGCACGGAATACCTATTCATAGATGTGAAGTAAGGAGGTTTGTCCCAGCTCCTCTAACACGCGGGGCTACCCGAAGTCGGAATTCATCTTTTAAAAAGGTGACTGGTTTGCTAGGCCCCAGGAGGTGACTTCAATGGGTGCAGCATGCTGGGTGTAAGAAACACCCCCCTCCCGCTTTTCTGTATTTCCTGCCTTCTGTTGCACACAGATGCAGTGTGACAATTCCTATGAGAGGACAGCAGAAGGCACAGGGACAGTGAGGAAGAACCAAGCCACATCTGGAAGGCAGCAGCTCAAGGCAGGGACCAGGGCAGACGGGAGAAGTGCAGCAATTCCTACCTAGGTGCCACTGCTGGTCAATTGGCTGATTGTGAAGCTTTCCAAAAATCGGGGAAGTTCATCAAAGAACATAAAATCATACCATCGGGTGCCCATCTTCCTGTTGGGATTACTGAAGACAAATGTATGTGTCCGAGTCTGGCAACGGCCCCTGTCCTTCCCTTGCTGTAACTTGCGTTCCCATAATGCTTTCCACGAAATGCTTTCCGCCTAGTCCCTGACCTTTTGTGCCCAAGGCCACGGGGGATCGACTCAACCTACCCCTCCCCAAGGCTACAGGGGGAACCGACTCAGCCTTCACGTACGCCCTGTCCCTTCCTGTTTTGCAAAGAATAGCCTGGCCTTTTCTGGGCCGAAAGGGGGTATAAGAATTCCCCTCTGCCTTGACTGAGTGCTGCTTCATCAGCTTGCTTCCCCACAAGCTGTTGAACCCACCTGGTTGCTCCCAATAAAGCCTGCTTCAACCTCTAATGTGGACTCTTCCTTTGTTTCACACACAAAATTCCTAACAGTATGCATAAGCAAATGTGGCGAAGAAAGCTGATGATACCTGGCTATCAAAAGATATAGTGTCTGGGGTCTTAAAGGCTTGAAGATAAAAAGTGGCTATCTAGCTGAGAAACAACAAAGCTCATGTGGGAGAAGCACACCAGCCTGTGTGACTACAAGGTGTCAAAGGGATCAGAGTTGGGCATCAAGGAACTCAATATTTTATTAGTGTAAATGATGAGGAGTACAGATTGGGGACCCAAAGTCGATCCCAAGGTAATGGACTTCTCCTTAGAGAGGGGTTGCAGGGAGAGGACAAACTAATTAGGGTGCAGTGTAGCAATGATGAAACATACAACTTTCCTCTAGTTCTTCAATGCTCCCTCCTTCCTGTCTGAGTCTGGCAACAGCCCCTGCCCTTCCCCCATTGTAACTCGAGTTCCCATAACTGCTTTCCGTGAAATGCTTTCCACCCAGCCCCTGACCTTTTGCAGTTGCCCAAGGGCACATGGGGAATGACTCAACCACCATGTCTGACCTACCCCTCCCCAAGGCCACCGGGGGAACGACTCAACCATCAAGTACGCCCTGCCCCTCCCTGTTTTGCAAAGGATAGCCTGACCTTTTCTGGGCCGACAGGGGGTATAAGAATTCCCCTCTGCCTTGACCGGGCAGGGCTTCATCAGCTTGCTTCCCCACAAGCTGTTGAACCTGTCCGCTTGCTCCCAATAAAGCCTACTTCAACCTCTAATTTTGACTCTTCCTTCGTTTCGCTCACAAAATTCCTAACACTTCCCACTATCATAATCTTAACTCTACCTTATAAATCTGGCCAGACCAGAGGATACACATGGGCATTGACAGGATCTGGAAACATGGGAATCCAGGACAGATGATTCCTTCAGGACCAGTGGTGAACCTGGAGATCCCAGGTGGGTGGAGGGAAGGTGGACTAGAAAGGGGGAACCCATTAAAAGGATCTATATACAACTTCCTTCCCGGGGTATGGACAACAGGGAAGTGGGTGAAGGGGGATATTGGACAGTGGAAGATATGACAAAGTAGTAATAATTTATAAATTATCAAGGGTTTACAAAGTGAGGAGCAGGAAAGGAGGGGGAAAATGAGGAGCTGATGCTAAGGGCTAAGATAGAAAGCAAATGTTATGAGAATGATGAAGGCAGCAGTTGTACAGATATGCTTGACACACAATGGACTTATGTATGAATTATGATAAGAGTTGTATGAGCCCCCAATGAAAGGAATTTTTTTTAAAGAAAAGTTGGAGAAGTTCAAGGCACCCGGAGTCACCTAGGAAGGCAGGCCTGGAGATGTACTCCCACAAGAGCAGCCCCCGAGAAGCCACCGAGCACGGCACTACTGTGAGACACAGGGACTGGGAAGAGCCAGAGGGACACCCACCAATGACAGCGGGTGTGAGCTGCTTATTCAGTGAAGGCCCGGCCCACCACAACCACAAAGGATCTGAGAGGAAGGTCCACTTATCTCCCAGCTCCCATCATTGAATGTTGCTAGTCGATTAACGTTTTTTAGAAAAGTGCTTGGTGGAGTCAGTAAAACACATCTGCAGACCGAGCTCGCTTCCCAAGATCTCCAAAAAGGTCAAGTACAGCCTGAGTCGCTACTCAGGGTTCTCAGGCAGTGGCACAGATTTCAAGCACCAGCTGTCAGCAACATCCGTGTCAGGTGGGACAAACACCTCCCCCACCGACTCACCAGGCCAGGGTCTGCGAATAGATGAGCTCCAGGACGTTTCTGGCAATGTCAAACTCCTGGACACCAAGGCTGGGGATCAGCTTTGTCCCAATGATCCTGCAAATGGGTCATGGGGTTAGTACCGAAACCATCACTTTCTTCCTTCCCAAGAGTCTGCCACAGGAAATGATAAACGACACATAGAACACGGCCTTCTGTATTTCAGTCACGTCAAGTAGAATTGGACCAAGGCTACCGTCATCCGTTTCCAACTATTCTTTGTCTACATGGACTCCGGGATATCTTCTCTGGTTTGCCCCCGATAGAGTAAATGCATGAAATTCCAACTAATTAAAAGAAAAGAAAATCACCAGGAATGAAAACAAACAAACAAATAAAAATCACAAAAGAGACCAGACTTGTTGGTTGGTTAGAGATAGGTGGAACCTCCAAGTCTGTAGCTCTTAGTCTCCCCCCTCAGGTCAGGAACTGAAGTCATGTCCCCCCACCCCCCCACCATACACACACAATTGTTATAATAATCACTCATTTATGATCAAAGGGGCAGTACTGACCCGCGCCCAAGTTCCAGAGAGTTAGCAGAGGAGGAGGAAGTGAAATGGGCCACAAGAGGGAGAAAGCGAGTTAAGCATGTGACAGGAAGGGGAAGTTGCAATCGGTGCATGAATAGCTGAATGAAAGCTTAGGATCCGCTCTGAACATTTTCCCCAAATTCACCACCAAAAGTTTTTTAAAATGCCTTCACGGCCCGTGTTTATCAACAAAGGAGACCCTCGTCAGTTGGAAATAAAGTTGGAACTTACCCTGCCATTAAAAAAAAAAAAATTCCAAGGATAAGCATGCTTTTGAAAAAATAATTTCATTTCCCTGGTGTGGAAATAAACACGTCGAACGAGAGGCTGGTTATCATGCATCCAGGGAAAATGAAGGATAAAGACAAGAATTCAAATGGGGCACTGCTAAAATGATGTAGAGAAGTCCAGAGATGAATTATAATCCTAATCTTTAAAACCATCTCTCCTGTTATCTTGTGTGAGGGTCCTGCGGGCACAACAGGTAAGGCATCAGCTGCTAACCGGAAGCCTGAGGGTTTGAACTCACTCTGAGGGCCTGGGGGTGATATGCGGCTGCAAAGAGGTCCCTCAAGGTATCCACCAAACTCACTGACTCACCGTGACCCCAAGGATACGGCTGAGCTGCTCCTGAAAGTTTCTGAGAGTGGCAATTTTGACAAGTGCAGACAGTTTCATCTTTTCCCCATGAGGCAACTGGTGGATTTGAACCACCAACCCGCACAGTTCGCAGCCAGGTTTAGCTCTGCCCCCCTGGTTGCAAATGAGTTAAAAGGGGACTCAACAGTACAGAACGTCCTATTTAGATCTCTTGTTTTTTTCCATGGGCCATATGAACACACCATCCTCAAACCAAATACTTTCCACGTTGCTACCATTTTGGATACTGCTATCTAGATGAGCAATGCTTCCCTATGTTCCAAGTCTATGAGAGGGATCAGTGGCCTCCATTTACCCCGGGAAAACCAAGACCTCACTGCCTTTGTCTTACAAAGGAGTTGCCAATAAAATAAGTGTTGTCAAACAACTTTATGGCCAGGCCTGGGCAGAAGTTGGAGTCAAAGTAAGTTTGAGCAGAACTGTGGGGAAGGAGACACTCAGCCCGTGTGGCATTCAGCCCGTCCACTGTGGGAAAAATCACACCACCTTCTCAGTAGATCTCAATAGTTCACACAAACACATCTAAAGGTCTACAGAGGACCATCATCTTAAAAACAAGCAAGTAAGTATAAAATCGGAGGGCCTCTTATAGGTCATCTTTCTTTCTTCCTCCCCACCCCCCCTGCATCACTGCCCTGGTGGAAGTAGGAAGCCCAGCCTTGCTCCTGGAGAGCTGCTGCTGAATTTGAACCATCAACCCTGTGGGCTGCAGTCCCGCACACAACCACTGCACCACCAGGGCTCAGCTTGGGTCATCTTTCTCTCTCAGAGTGGCTACTGAATTCAAACTGCTGACTTTAGGGTTAGCAACCCAATTCTAGGCCACGAGGCCACCAGGACTCCTTGCCACAATGCAGACAGCACGTTCAGTAAGCACACGTTTCACAGTGGCTTGACCGTGTGACTGCATTCCTGTATGCAGATGCATAGAAAAAATAACCTGGAAGAATAGACGCTGAACAATAGAAGTATCTACATGGTGGATAGGATTTCAAAAGGCCCCCTGGTTCTGTGTCTTATTTCTCAAATGTGTTTCATAAGAGAAGATTGTTAAGAGCTGAACCAACGAATCATGCCAACAGGACTGTAGGTCAAGTTGAAACCTTAGTCAGTTTAAAAGTAAGCCCTATCCCTGGGGACAATAGGCAGACTTGACACAATGCAACGCTGAATGTATAAGGGACCTGGCACTTCCTGCTTAGCCAGAACCAGGCTCTGGTTACAGCGACAGGTACTTATTATCTCAGGCCAACACACCACTAAATATTTGTTGTAGTTAGCTGCCATTGAGTGACACCCAACTCAAGCACAACGCAACAAAACAATCCCTTGTCCTGCACCAAGCTACCCCAGGGTGTGATGTGGATCAGACCAATTTGATCCTTAGGGCTTCCTGTTCAGCACCATGGTAATATACCAAATCTCCAATGACAGATGGGTGGGGGTTATACTGGAAGGGTACTGGCCCAAATGAAAAATGAAAATGTTAGCACTGATTAGCCAATGCCCTCTGTGGCAGTTACATAACTGCCTGTCAATTTGAGTAAAGGGGTTGAGTCTAGTCTGTCAATCACATCATAGCCCATCATGCCTCCGTGTGGGCCTGACCTTCTCTTGAGGACTCTGGGAACTCCTGTCTTCCTCCCTGGTGGCGGGACACCCATTCTTCCTGGGAGACATTTTCTGTTAACAAACGCATGGAGCTAGGCTGATGGAGCCAGAGCCCTGGAGCTGAAGGAGTCATATGGAGACCCACACCAGTGCTGAGATGCTTCCATTGCCACTGTATCCGCAAGACTTTCTACCCATGGGCCTGTGATCTTCCTGCATTCAGCATCATTGCATGTACTGCATGAGTCTGAAGAGGAACTTATAGACGGGTATTGGAGCTAATGAGCTCCAATTGGAGAATATGAGCTAATGTGGGACTTATGGACTTGATCTGGACAGGGCTGGGATGTTGTCTTGATATATAATTACCCTTTATATAAATCTCTTTTGAGTGTCTATGAATTTGTTTCTCTAGTCAGACCAGATTCCCACACCCTCCGACAAGGATTTACCTCCTCAGAAGCTCACCAAGGAAGGAATCTGCTAAAGAGAACACAAAATCCACCAGGAGAAGACGATAGATTTCCTGGCCGATGCAGGTTTCCCAACACTGAAATGCAAACGAGAGTCAGGATGCAGGGTGGGTTCGTGACCTCAGTCCATTCTCATTAGCACCAACTCAGGTTGACAATTTCTCATGCAACTAGAAAGGAAGACCCACTCGGTGAAAATGGACCCTTAGGCCAAGTGCATTCTCAGGGGTGTTCACTCCCACGTGGGACCCTTTTCTTCCCTTCTAAAGCTTGTCCTCCACATGCACACAATCCTCCCGCCCCACCCCCTCCTCTTAAAATGTTTCATCTCTGGCCTCCTTCCTCTGCTATTTCCCAGCCAGGGCTCATCAGTTTCTTTTGGAGACCAGGAAGTGTACATGGCTAATAAAGCTTCCACTCTTTTTTGCTTGTCTTTGAAGAAAAATAAATTCCTACCTGTTGGATTAAGGAAGTGGCTGCTGGGGTGAGGGAGGAATGAAAATCATTTTCAAAGCTGCTGAATCAAGAAACCTGCTCTACTATATTCCTATAATTTCCTTTCCTTAACAGTGGTTTAAATTCTATATCATTGGTTAAACTAATGACACTATCAATACCTACTGGGTACACAAGGGATTGTTGATTGCCAGGTCAGCAGTTTAAAACTACCAGCCAGCTTCACAGGGGGAAATATGAGGCTTTCTCCTCCTGTGAAGATCTGCAGGCTTGAGACTCATGGGGAAGTTCTATATTGCCTCACAAAGTCATTTTGAGTGAGCATTGAATGATGGCAGTGGAAGTAATGCCCTAGGGTTTGAGAGACAATGTTCTCTAATCTAAAATGACAATGAATGTCTCTAAGGTGACCCAGAGATAGCTATAAAAGATAGATGCATGGGGGCTGAGCCCCGGTGGCGTAGTGGTTGTGCACGGGACTGCGGCCCACTGGGACGGAGGTTCAATTCCAGCAGTGGGGCTGGGCCTCCTACTCCCACCACCAGAGAGCAGTGATGCTCCCCCCCCCCAAAAAAAAATAGAAAAGAAAAGCTAGATGCATGAATGAATTTGGGGCTTGCACTTAAATTCTAGCTCCAATCAAAGAACAATTAGTTCTTATGACATAGCCCTGCTTGATGCTCCTCCTCATGAAGTGCTCTCTGAAGATAGAAGTGTGATCTGGCAAAGTGTGGTAAAGAAGGCAGATGGTGCCCAGGACCCAGGAAGAACAGTGACTGGGCTCTGAAAGGCTTGTTTCCAAACAAGCAGCCATCTAAGTGAGGCCGCGACTAAGCCCACAAGGCAAAAGCACAACAGCCTGTGTGGTCCAAAGGTAACAAAGAACAAAATCCAAATATGATGAAGGGAAAGGTACCAGAGCTTAAAAATTGGACACCCAATTTAAAGAAAATTATGAGGGTCAGTGGAAGCTCCAAATTTATTTGCAGGGTCTACCCATGGATTGAGCCTCTGGTAAGACCCCTCTGATGAGAGTCGAGGGCTATGAAGAGACAGTTATCAGGAAAAGGGTAATGCAAAGTCGATAAGGCAGACGTGATGAGTTCAAAATGTAATATCTTATCATTTGTCTCCCTTTTGACCCATTTTAAAGTTGTTGCAGTTTTTTTAAGTGAAGGGGAAATACACATAGGTTAAGCCCCTGGTGAGTCCCCTCTGATGATGAACCAGGGATGTGCACAGCATGGCTACCATGCAGTGTACACTGAAAAGTGGACGATTGCAGATGCAGCCAGCTACAAATTAAGCACCTTGCCATTTGATCTTCCTGCTGATCCTAGCTTTTAATATTTTCTGCTTTCTGTACAATTGAGGTCTTTATCTGTTTTGATTTTTTTATTCTTGCTAATTTTTTGAAATGTATTTCTGTGTATGAATTCCAGGATAGGTTTATGGAAACAGTAACTGAATTAATGGTTACTTGGAGATTTTGGCAGGGGAGTTTGGGGGAGGGGGATGAGGACTTAATGCTGAGTGTAAGAATGAAGACCATGTTCTAAAATTGTGATGATAGTACAACTCTTCTTGATGTGCATGCGTTGTTTAGTTGTATTATATAGGTATTATATGACAATAAGACTGTTAAAGAGAAAGCAAGCAAGCAACATACCTGGTCTAATGGTGTAATTTTAGCCAAAAGCGGGTCTTCTTTTCCGAGTATGTAAGTAGGGCATTTTGACTTTTTCAAATCAGAAGCTTTCAAAGGACCTATGGTCAGTCCTTACCATCAGCTGACAGACTAGCAACTGTTTGATTCAGCTGAAGGAAATTTTGGGTGCACAGTCTAAGAATGACAGAGAGATGGATGGATGGACAGATAGATGCACCAAAGATCAGCATGGGGTCTTCTCCCACCAGTCCAACCTTGGAAGAGCTAGTTTTGAACTTATCTGATGATTAAGTTATGGAGGAAAGAAGAATGGACCATGTCATGTAAGATGTTTTGAGTCTGACTTATTCTGGGTCCCAGGGAAGGAAGAGTGATGGAGGTTGGGGGAGATGTCTCTATTTCCCTGACTGTGCTTTGGACCATCACAGTCCTGGTTCCCCGAGGATCCAGAGAGATCAATGGCTAAGG
>PVJH01030091.1:0-25251 GCA_004026705.1 Nesogale talazaci
CCTCTGCTCCAGAGGGAATGTCAGTGGCTGTGGGCTTTAGAACCAGATCACCAGGAGTTCACCCCTGCCCCCCCCCCCATTCTGACATTTCTTAATGGATTCAAACTTTCAACTTTTTCATTAGTAGTCAAATGCTTAACTCTTTGAATCACTCAGAGTCTAAAACAAAACCCCTTCCTTGTCTAAGTATTCAGATTCAAGGGCACCCTGTAAAGGTCATAATACAATCATTCTGTGAGTGTCTGAGATTGTATCTTGAATGAATAAGATGGCCAACATTTTCCCACACCCCATGTAGAGTGTGTTCTTGGCACCAGCCTTTAAGTTGGAAAGACAGTGCAAAGCCTTGCTCCCCCATTGATGGTGAGTGCAGTGTGGAGTTCTAGTGACCCTATGTACAAAAGCGTGAACCACTGCCCAGTTCTGCGCCCTCAGGAGCCTCATGATTCTTATGGTTGGGTCCATGGTTATAGCCACTTTGTCAGTCCACCTCCTCACTGGTTTCCCTCTCATTTGCTGACCCTTGACTTTACCAAGCACAGGGCCCTTTCCCAGAGACTGTTCTTTCCTGACGTCATGTCCAAAGAACGTGAGACCCAGCTTTGCCATTTTCATTTCTTTTTTTTAAATCATATTTTAGGGGGCTCATACAATTCTTATCACTATCCATCCATCCATCATCCATCCATTGTTGCCCTCTTCATTCTCAAAACATTTGCTTTCTACTTAAACCCTTGGTATCAGCTTCTCATTTTTTGTCATTTCACTTCTAAGGCGCACTCTGTCTGTGCTTCCTCCAAGGCACATTTAAAAAAAATTCTTCTAGCAGTCCATGTACTTCCGACATTTTCCATCAACACCATTATCCGAAAGAGTCTATTCTTTGTTGGATTTTTTTAGTCATTGTCTAGTTTTCACAGCAGACAAGGTGATTGGAAATACTGTGGCTTGGGTCAGGTGTACCTTTGTCTTCGAAGGGACATTTTTTTGCTCTTTCATGTTTTCAAGTGGTCTTAGGCAGCAGATTTGTCCCATGCCATACATTCAGGGACACCTGTAAACCACATGAAACCAAACCTAAACCCAATGTCGTTGATGGGTTCTAGCTCTTTAAGGCTATAGGACAGAGAACAACATTCCTTCGAGCTGCTGAGACCATCTGTCTTTCCTGGGGCTGGCTGCCTTCCTTTGCTCCCACACAGTGGTGGTGTGTTTGAACTGCCAGCCCTGTGGTTAGCAGCGCAACATCTAGTTCACCACACACCAGAATTCCTGCCCATCAGATGAAAGCATGGGGGACTTTTGGATAGCACAGAGAGAGGGGAGCTGGCTGCTGGCTTAGGGTGAAGAGATGGAATTCTAGCCAAGAAAAGAAGCCAGAAGGGAGAGATTTCTGCATCCTGAACACGTCCAACTCATTTCCACCGGGCCCTTTGCATGTGCTCTCCCTGGAATGTTCTTGTCCTAAATCTACAGGGCGGTCTCCCTCACTGCATGGGGCTGCCCCCAGGACACCTTCTCAGCAAGGCCTTCCTTTAACCCTTCCTTTCCCAAAGCAACTAAGCCCCCCCTTCTATATTCCCCTCCTTACTGTGGTCCTTCCAAGGGTTTTGATGACATGTTTGACAAGCAGAGGAGGGTTCTCAATCAATCAATAGTCTCCAATGAAAAGAATGATTTTTGTCCCAGAAATTACCCAGTTGATTAATGCATCCACTTTGTAGTTAATTTCTAGAATACAAGCTAGCCGTTGGAATCTAGAATAAACTGTAATAACTAGTCAACCCATTGCCTGGAATGTCTTTGTTTCTCCTTTCTTTGTCTCTCTCTCTCTCTCTCTCTCTCTCTCTCTGTCTCTCTCTCTTTCTTTCTACACCAGAATGAGATCCAGGCAGGACTCTGCCCTGCTTGTCCTCCTGTCACCACAGGATGCGGTTTATCTTCAGGGTTTTAGGGCCCTCCCTCTAGGAACATCGGTGTAGTTAAGCATAGGTTGCATTTCAGAAACAATGATTCCTTTTGTGCAAGAGGACTCACAAGCGATGGCGGAGCACTCGGATCAAGTTCATGATGCGTGGAACAAGAGTTAGATTCACTAGAAACAGATCACAAGCTTAGAAGATATGAATAATCTTTTCCCTTAACCATCCATGTATATTTTTAATTATAGAATTGAAGAAAGGAATGGGCTAGAAATGTTCATCCCCGTGTTCGTGTGTCTTACCAGATTTGTGTGTGTGTGTGTGTGTGTGTGACTATGAAGTCATTGCACGGATCCCTCTCAGATGGTCCACTTAGGACCTAACAGATCGAAACAATTGTATATCCTAACAGATCGAAAGAACACAAACCGGCCACTTCACTTTCCATAGGCCATGCTTATGGGTTGGGTGCAATCGAATCACAAACCACTTTGCCGAACACGGCCGAGGCTCATTCATTTACTCACAACATACCTCCTACTCCCTGACATGTTCAAGAGGCGCGTCTGTGGTGTAATTAATGATGGGACTGCTAGCTACAAGGTGAGCGGTTTGAAAAGACCAGCCGCTCCGTGGGAGAAACATGAGGCTATTGAATCCCCTAAAGAGTTCTCGTCTCAGACACCCACATGAGCAGCTCTGTTTGTCCGACAGCCCGGGAGTCACCTTGACAGTGTGAGTTTCACTGCTCACCCTCCCCATAGTTCACTGTGGGCAAAGGAGTCCTTGGGTAGCACCCATCATTGATTGCTCGACTGTCATGGAAAGGTTTGAGGCTTGAATGAACTCAATGACATTTTAGAAAAAAAGTGTAGTGATTGGTTTGGAAAGATCACAGCAGTTAAAACTCTACATTTCTACTCTGACCCTAATGCCACCGGAGACCTCAAGTGCTTTGGTGACCTTCCAGCCACAACAGGCACATTTTTTTTTTTGTCAAATGTGGATTGATCTCCTAACTCATATGTGGTTATTTACCTAATTCCAGACATCACAGAAAAGATGTGTTGGCAATTGGCAACATCTCCACAGAGGTAGGATCCATGAGCATTTCTCCATCTGGGTTTCTAAGTGTAGGCTTTGCCCTTTTCTGAGACAAGTCCCACACAGAGAGCCACCCACCCATAGGTGACTATTCCCTGGGGCTGGGTTTGCAGAATGGTGATTCATTCTGGCTTCTGGTCTCCTTGTCCTTAAGACCTGGGGTCTCACACCACTGGGGATAGTGCTATAGACTCTAGCAGGAGCAGAGGATGGGAAAGAGAAGACTAGTTGTCATCTGTCTTGTCCCCCTGTGGGTCTCAGGGCAAGTTATCTTGTCTTTCTGAGTCTCAATTTTCTCATCTGTGAAAGAAGAGTTTCAGTGAGAAGCCAACCTTGGCTGCTTCTTGGAATCACTCTGAAAACCATTCATCTCTAAGCCCCAGTCTAGATATTTCTATTTAATTGATCTGGGGTTGGAGTTTCCAAGACTGATGATTGTAATGTCTGTCCACATGATTGACATGGGCAGTCTGGGACAAGTGCCACTGGACAAGCTCTTTCCCAATGTCTCAGGCTGAGTCTCCGACATGGCCACCACTAATTCCCAGACAGAATGTCAGGAGCATGTGACCTCAAAGCTCCTAAGGACCTTTGGAGCAGAAGAGCCTATAACATCTGTTTTCAAAATTTATATCTGTAGAATTTCTTCTCCAAGGGAGAACTTCTCCTGGGCAGAGCAGGCTGAAAAAAGGGTGTAGCTGGAACGATCAATGTTCCATTCATTTTCATGGCATGAGGGAGGAAGGTACCCACATCTGTCTACCACATCTGTCTGTATCCTAGATGATGTTGCTAGTCTCCATTGAGTCGATGTCCAACTTTGTCACAACTTCATGCACAGTGGAAAGAGATGCTGCCTGGTCCCGCCTATCTCATGTGGTGTACAGAGCAGGCTGCTGTCACTCATAGAGTTTTCGTTGGCTGTCATTTATTTACTGTTTGGAGAGAGATCACCAGGCTTTTCTTCCTAATCTGTCTAACTCTGGAAGATCCACTGAAACCTGTCCAGTCTCAAAGGAACACGCAAGTCCTCATTGTCATGCGGGAGGTGCAGTGCACGAGGTGTGTCGACGGGGACTCAAAGTTGGGTCTTCTTCATGGAAGGCTAGCATTTTACCACTGAGCTCCCCACATGCCAAGTTGAACCTTGTGTTTGCTCTGCCTCTTGCCAGGCCACTGGTGTCCTTCTACCACAGCAAGGGACTCACCCCCTTCTGCTGAGAGAGGTCTGCTCTCACATCCGTCATCTCTAAGCTAGTCTTTGAGGAAGGGTGGTGTCCACTCTGGGATCTATTGGGATGGGTTCTAGTTTCTGCACCCACTCCGACCATAATTCGCTGGGTCACTAGGGAGGGTCATTGCATCATCTCTTTAGGCCTCACTTTTCTCATCTGGAGCTCAAGGAGTCTTCCGGATAAAATGCTCTGTGCTGATGTTTTGGGGAAGCCCTGCTCATCAACCCCGAATGGCTGGATAGACAAAGAGTTATCTGAAAGGTCATGAGTTAGAGTCCTCTGAGAGGCTCCTCAGAAGAAAGTCCTAGAGATCAATTGATGGGAAATCCGCCATCCAAAACCCTATGGAGGGAATGCAGTGATACTCTGCGTCTCGTGGCTGGTTTGTCTGGGGTCGATCCATCTCGAATATTAAATGATGGATCCCAAGCGATTGCAGACCTCTTGTGTTTTTCTGAGAGCCGAAATAGATTCCTGGGGAGCATCCTTGCAACTGGATCCACCCAGAAGAACTGGCTGCCTTTCCCCATCTGCCCCGTCAGCAGCACACCCCGCACTTGGAGTGAGGGCTGCTAGATGGCGCTGTTTCCCTAGGTTTCCAGGGAGAAAGCTATGTTTCGGCAGAGGGCTGTTGGAGGAGAATTAACAATTAATGTCCACCGTATCAGCCAAAGCCCTCAGAAAATATGTTCTACTCCAGGAACGACAAAGAGCTGACATTGCTCAGAGGTGTTCTGCTGCCAGCTTGGTCCTCTGCTGGCCAAAAGAATATAATCATACACAGCCCGGTCTATCCCCACATGGGTCCCACAAATAACAGGCATTAATAACAAGGATAAATAATGAATATTGTAATAAATGACATGGACACTTATTTTGTCAGCCTCATTACCTTCTTCTCTGGAAGCTTTCCTGCACCTATCACCAAGAGGCCAAGCTTCACTCTGCTGAAGGATAAGGGAAAGTTGATTCTGATGTGCAGGAACGTTGCAATAACAGGACACGTGGAACTTAGGGTAGAAAGATGAGTCCGTGGGGAAGCTCACGGTCGTTGTGGGTCTTCCTCTCAATTCTGACTCATGGTGACCCTAGAAGACAGAGTCAGCAGCCCTCTCAGTTTTCCTGGGCTGTGATCTTTACAGGGGTAGATTGTCTTCATCACAGTGCCATCCCGGCTCCTTTATGGAAATGTATAGAGCAGCCAGGATGGAGGGGCAGGGGCTGTAATGGCCGGCTGAGCAGGCTCCTTGTATTTATCTGACCCTTTCAGCCACCAGGCGATGTGTGGTAAGAACTTAAAACTTTGCAGATACCATTCTCTTTCTCAAAAGGCATGCATGAGCCGATGCCAAGGGCTTAAATAGAAAGCAAATGCTATGAGAACCATGAGGGCAACAGATGTACAAAGGTGCTTGACACACAAGAGACGTATGTATGGATTGTGATGAGAGTCATTTGAGTCCCCAATAAAAGGATTTCAAAAAAGACACACGTTCTTTGTGGGGCACACATGGGGGTTGGGTGGGGTTAGCGGAAACTGTAAAAGGAAAGGGCAGACAGACGGTGTAGCTGCTCTCAGCCCGATGGCTTGTTCGTACCACTCTTGGTATGGGCATCGTTGTAGTCCTATTCCTGCCTTGCCCTGCTAAAACGCATCAGAAGAGCAGGATTTGGAGAGAGGCGTCCTAAGGCCCTTCTCTGCCTCTCTGGAACCTGGCGACCGCTGGAGCTTAGCCAGTTGGGCAGCACCTGGCACGGCTTGGGACATTGCAGGGCCCTTCTCTGTTGCAGTTGGAAACCCCAAACCTACACCTGTCACCCTCATTCCCCCACCTCACCCCACCCCAGCTCCCCTACATTTTCTGCCACTGACTTCTCCTCCCCGAGGCACAGGTACAGAGTCCCATCATCCCAGACTCCCTACTCTCTCCGCCACCTGGGGGTGCAACCCCGTCTCTCTCTCAGGCTGGGGAAGAGGACCCAGAGAAACACAGCAGGACATTGCCAACCCCCCCCCCCCCCCCCCCCCCCCCCCCCCCCCCCCCCCCCCCCCCCCCCGCCCGGTTCCCATCCTGTGTCATGTTGCTTTTTTGCGAGGAGGATTTTGTTTAGTTGTGGAAAACGGATCCCAGCCCCCTCCATCAGCAGTATCCGCAGCTCAGGCGGCAGGCTGTAGGAGGGGGGTGTGGGGTGAGCGAGGGGCTGGGGAGGGGAGCAGCCCCCCACCCCCTCCTTCGTGGAAGAGAGGGCCTGGGCCCCTCAACCGACCTGCGGTGCCAATTACTAGTTTAACTGTCCTCCCCTGCGGGCCTCTGCGAGGCAGCTGGGAAGGAGGCTGCACATGGGGACTTCCCCCTGCGTTTTGCCGCCTCCCCAAAGGTTTCCAGGCGCGGGCCCATCTGGCGAGGCCTCTGGAGCAGGGGGCCTAATTAGGCGTCAGCTGGCCACCTGAGAAGGCCCCATGGCCTCCCCTAGCGTCCCCCTCCTCCAGGCAGGACTCCCGCTCTCCCCGCTGCGGGATCTCAGGAGTGAGTTGGATTTCGCAGCTGCCCTGGTTAATTACTGGAGAGCAGGGTCCCCAGGTGGCAGGATCAGGCTGGAAGGGGGCAGAGGAGCAGAAAGAGACAGGGAGAGGAGCAATGAGGGGGTGGGGGGGGGCGGTGACAGAGCGGTCTGAGCAAGGGGAAGCAGATCAGCAATGGATCAGCATCACAATTACAATCTGATCTGGACATGGGAAACTTTGGCCCCTGAGCCTGGGAGAGAACCAGTGCCCTCTGCATAGGCCAACACCTACCTCCCACTGTGGGTCACCAGCCAGTCAGTCCAAGTCCTGGAGTCCGAGCCCCCCAGTGGCGCACGGTCTTCACACTCAGGGGCATCAAGGGGGCCACAGTGGATTTACGTGGCCTTCTCAGTGAGGCTCTTCTTGTGAGACTGTTGACACACAGCATTCGACTGGGGTCTGGGATGTGCTCACAAGTTAGTGTTCTGAAGAACATTTTCAAGAATTTCCTCTCAGTCTGGAAACTCCTCGTAAGGGACCACCCTCCTAGTATTTGAAACACTGGTGGCATCGTTTTAAACATCACAGCTGCGGTCCACACAGCATGCTCACAGAGGAGCGGAGGATAGTCTATGTTCCTGCCCCCTTCTCTCCATCTGACACCTGCCTCCAGCCAGACACCCTCCTTGAGTCAGGCTTGAAGTTGAAAGCAGACTTAGCTCTGATTCCAGGGGAGAGAGGGAGGAGGAGTTGGGAACAGAATGCTATTGGACTTCACACAAGGATTTGCTCTCGTTGGCATTTTAGACATCCAGGTGTGTGTGTCCATGTGCTAGATGTCACCAACCTGGTTTCCCTCAACCATGGCAGGTGGAGAGTGGTGAGCTAGCTCCTATGGAAGCCGGACTCTGCCCACTTCTTTGAAGTTGTTATCTCCTTGCTTCCTGGGCAATGACATAAAAATAAGAATATCGGGACAGAAAGAAAGCACAGTGACTTCCTGGACCAGGAGTTGCATTGGCCAGGATTGTACCCTCTGGATCTGAGTGCTGGAAGTCAGGTCACACTTGCCCCTGTAGACAGGTGGGCTGAGTCATTGCAGTATATGACTCCAGGACTTCTCTTATAAGGAAGAAACCTCTGAAGCTATACGGTCTTGGGGAGAAGGATGGCGGGAAGATAATGTGGGGCTTCGTATACATGAGCTAGAATTTTATTTCTGGCTCTGTTGCCTACCTGAGGGAATGTGACCTTGGATAATGCAAGTGATTTTTTGGTCTAATTGTCTCATCCTGACATAGAAAATATAGAATTCCCCTTTTAGTGTGCAGGAAGACACCATCCCTTGACTTCCCCGAGACTCAAATCTGATGTTTTCTCTGTGGGTTGTCCGGGCCCAAGAGAGGATAGCTTTCTCCCTCCCTGCGTCCCAAACTGCCATCCTGCCATGAAAGACAGTTGAACACCAGCCTGAGACCAATGCTGTGAGACCCATCACATGTGTCTCCGTCTCGGCGGGGTGTGAGCTGTGCAGATGTGCACCAGCTGTGGACAGCTGTGGCAAGAATCAGAAAGGTGGTGGGAGTTTCATGATGGTAGGAAGATAATCTCATTTAGGCTTGGACGTTTTGTCTGATTCCTTCCTAAATGTTTCCTGTGAATCCAGCACTGATGTAGAAAGCCTCAGCTTGGGATTTAAGGATTCTGAGACTTGGACTTGGGTCCATCTTGCAAGATTGGCATGGATGAATCTCCTGATTTCATTTCCTGTAGATCTAAATCATGGTCTCTCCAAAAGGCACCTCAGGACAAATCTGGGCATGGAAGGGGCACAGTGACAGCAGAGAAGTGCTGAGTTGGGGACGAGACGGGAGGAGCCTTCCAGCCGATGGGAATCAGCTTACAGCAGATTATGAACATGAATCATTCCTTAATGAATATCTATGGTCTCTGTAGGAAGCTATCAGCTTCTAAGAAGTCCTCTGGCCCAAGACAAACAAACAAACAAATAACAAACAAACAAACAAACAAAAACCAGATAGTTTTTCAAATCTATGTATTTATTTTTTGTTACAAAACAACCTGATTACCTCAAACTACTCTCCATTACACTTCCTACTTTTCTCAAATCTGCAATTCCATTCCTGGAAACATTTTTCAAACTCATCTGTTTGGATGGCGATGGCACCTTCCTTGACCTTTTCTATGTCTTCACATTGTTGTTCTTTCATGTCCCTCTGCATTCAGGGAAACAGAACAGAGAATTATGGAGTGAGGTCAGGTGTGTAACGTGTGTGAGGCAAGTGAGGCATGCTGTTTTTGCCCCAAACTGTCACACCGAGATGGCTGTGTGAGCAGACGCATTGTTGCAGTGACAAAACCAGTCCCCCGTCTGCCACAAGTCAGGTCCTTTTTGTTGCACACCATTACACAATCTTTTCAGAACCTCTAACTAGAACACTTGATTAATAGTCTGACCTGGGGTAATGAACTCCAAATGCACTACAAGTTGACGTTTTCGTCCATTTGGGACGTCGCCAGATGTGCAGAATGAGGTTTGTCATCAAGAGACATTTTATCTTTTTTGAAAAGAGAAAACCACTCTAACTACTCTAAGCTGTGTCCAACATCACAACGGACTCTGTGGCACTTTTCCTGAGCAGGAAGCAAAATTTCATAGCTGCACACTGTTCTCCTAAACCGACCATCACAAAATGAGGTTCGAACGAAGCTGCTTTTGCAAAGAAATTCACTGTGACCAGAGAGAACCTTCCCAGGTGACACCACAGGGTGGGTGCACTAACACAGAGTGAGTTACTGAGTGCTTGCTTAACAGAAAAATTCATAGTAGCAAATCTCTGCTCTGCCCAGAATAATTCTGTTTTTCTTTTGGGGGATGGGTACCTCCTTGTATGAGTCCATTGATCCCCTCTTCCAGATCGTTGAGTCATGGTAATCTAGTCTCTGTTCTACTGCCCTCTGTAGAAGATCAGCCCAGTGCATTCAAGGCAGGCCAGTCAAGGGCTTAAGTGGACTGATTTGTATTTTTGAATTGCAACCTGCTTTTGAAATTTAGGCTCACTAAATCTACTTCTGCCCTCTAAATTCTCACAGGGTACATATAATTTCCTTTTCTGTTTTGTTTGTTTGTTTGTTTTTTTGTTTGGGGGCATCACTGCTCTCTGGTGGTGGGAGTAGGAGGCCCAGCCCCACTGCTGGAATTGAACCTCATCCTAGTGGGCGCTGCGCACAACCACTACGCCACAGGGGCTCAGCCCTAATCTCCTTTTCTGATGAAGGCGCTCAAGATAGTTGAAGCTGGTTATCAAGTTCTCTGAGTCTCCTGACTCACTTTCCAAATAGTAGGACATGGTATCAATCAAACCACCTCGCCTTTAGACTGGACAGAACCTGAGTGTGGGGCATTTGTATTAGGGTAGATCTAGAGTCTGATTTCTGTGGGGTCACCGGAGTCTCAGATTTTGGCACTCCATAGGAATAAGGAGAGATTTCTTCGGCACACCATCAGAAATTGAATGCAGTCCTTATGATGAGATCCTATAAGAATTACTGTATTAAAAAGAAAAAAAAAAACCTCAGTAATTTTTGGTCCTGAGTAATATGAAGAACAGACATCTTATAGCCCTTATCATCTCAGAACTTGACCGTACTGCAGAGCTCAAATTCACTCAGAAATGCATGGGAACCAGAAATTAACTTCTATTTTGAATAAATCCTTAAAATTGCTCTTCAAAGTAGTCAGGATGTCTTCAAAAAAGCATACACCTGATTTCTAGATATTCCAGCGAGCCACGAAAAATATGAACATCAGAGTAAGACGAACACAACTTTCTTGGATCCCCCCCCCCCCCCCCCCCAACTCCTGCCAACACATACGAATCCCCTCGCGCTGATTCCCAGGTGGACAGAATCAGGTGTGTCACAGCCTCTATATGATTGTCATCAGCACATTAGGAAACCTTCTTGTTCAATTATCGTTCAGATTCATCCAAACTGCCGATGACTGCCATACTGGAAGCTGACTCCCGGGACAACATGGTGACTCCTTCTAATTGCCTTTCTGAGGAACTTCTCAGTAACAGGAACAAGGTGAGCTAGGTGTTTGTTGGTGTTCTATGAGTTTTACTGTAGGAATGTACATATAACAAAAAATTGCTTCTTTAACCACTTTTAAGTGGATAGCTTAGTGACATTTATTGCATTCACAATATTGTGTGTTAGTCTGGGTGGATTAGAGAAATTCACAAGCACGCCTATGTATATAAGACAGGGTTTTTTATTTATAAAGGGTAATTGTACGTCAAGAAAGTATTCCAGCCAAGTCCATAAGTCTGATATTAGCCCATAGGCTGAGAGCAATCTATAAAGTCCTCCAAACTCATGGAACACATACAATGACACCAAATGCAGGATGACCACAAGCCAGTGGGTAGAGAGTCTTTGGATCCAGTGGCGTTGTGAGCATCTCAGCACTGGCAGGGTCTTCATGTGACTTCTCTAGGTCCAGGTTTCTTGCTGCATCAGGGTAGGTCCATGTGGCTTCTCCTCAGGGATGTCTCACTGGGAGCCAGCCTTGTCAGTCAAGTCCCTCAGGCAGTGAACATTGTCAGCAGAAAGTCTCCAAGGAGGTGAACTGAGAGAGAACCCGTCTCTGCCTCCAAGCAGGTATTACCACATTTCCCAGAATTCTCAGGAGAAGGCCAGACCCACACAGAGGTCTCATTGGGTATCTCCAGATTGACAGGCTAGACTCCATCCCTACATTCTCAATCCTCAAAATTGATACCAGATTAGGTGACTGCCTCAGCAGTAAAGCTGATTTTAAAAGAACCATGTTGACACAAATAATTATGGTTATCTAGTATCTTTTAAATGTCCTTCGGAGCAGACAAGTTGTGTTTTGACTGATAGGGATCCCACATGATAGACTAAAACTGCCCCATAAGGCTTTGTAGGCTGTTGTCTTTGAGGCAGGGGTGGGGATCCTTTTTCTCTGCCAAGGGTGTATGGGATATTTAAGACACTTTTTTCACAGGTCATACTGTGAGCTAAGATAACTGTAAACTAACTCACCCCTGATGTGATGGCCGGGGCACTAAAAGAAATGGGGTTTATCCTCTGACCAAGAGACAGGGGTCAGACATACCTCCACGTTCCATCCCTCTGCACCTACTCTGACACCAGCGATTCTCCCAGGGCTCCATGCTTCGATGTGGGGGTAGATCATTTGCTGCAATGGCTACAGAGAGCTCACAGACAGTATTTGTGTTCTAAGAGATTTATTAGGGGAGTTAATAGGTTAGTAGGTCTCCACAAGTGAGGTCCTCGCCCAGGACCCAGTCTCTTCCATTCTCAGGTTCTCTGCCATTTGGTCTCTTAGCCTTTGCCTCCATGGGCCAGGAAGCCAGCCTTGCTACTGTTCTATCTTCCAGGTCCATAATATTGCACTCAGTCTCTGTGTGGCAACTTTGAGTCTCTATGTCAAGTTCAGTCTATAGGCTCCTTAGAGGCAAGGATAGTAAGCCTTTGTCCCCAGTACTTTGCACATGTTTTTAGGATAAACTAGTCCCTGGAGAAGGACTTACTGCTTTGTGAAGCAGTAGGGCAGGACCTCTGGGGCATCTGATCTTGCAGGCTTCCCCCAATTCAGACAGATCTTGGATGTGTTCTTCCAAGGATCTTTGGTTTCTCTCTATGTCCCAGATAGCTCTTACGCATCGAGGGATGACTTCACTGGAAGTGCAGTTTTAGCAGACTATACTCTACTCCAAAGGAAAACAAAGGTTGGTGTCTAAAGTCCCACCCTCTAGTAAAGTAATTTAAAGATGCCCTTAAGGAAACAGAGGGTGTTTCAAGTTGACTAGAAAAACAAATCCAGAGACACTTCTTTGAGCTTCAGAGAGAGTTTTAATATCAAAGAGCAGTTGTATATTGAGAGAACCGCCCAGTTCAGTCCAGATCAAGTCCATAGTCTGATATTAGCTCATCTGTGCAATACTAGTTCATAAATTCCTCTTTAGACCTCTCGCAACACATTCAGGGATGCTGAATGCAGGAAAATCAGACTGGTGTGTGGAATGTCCTGTGGATCCAATGGTGGTGGATGCATCTCCAGGGTTCTGGCTGCCAGCAGCTTGGCTCCATGTGGTGTCAGAAGGAAAGTGAAACACAGCGAGATTGAGAGTGAGAGCTAGAGAGAAGAGTGGCTCACCTCTTCTGATGGCAGAGTCGAGAGAGAGAGAGAGAGAGAGAGAGAGAGAGAGAGAGAGAGAGAAGTTCCCAGAATACTCATGAGAAGGTCATGCCCACAAGGAGAGATCAACCAGGCTGTGACCTGGTTGACAGGCTAGACTTCACCCCCCCCCCTTTTTTTTATCAAGTTGGCATGACATTGTGTGAGTACCACAGGGTGTGACTTGGTTCCTACCCTCAACCAGGTCAGGATTTGACTTTATGTTAATCCTGTAACAGAACACTCACTCTAAAGTGGGATCATAACCACAGGACTGTAGAGTCCAGAATCATAATATGTCCCATAAATAATTATGTCTAAAGGGATATTTTATTGGCTATAACTCATCTGGGACTGCTTCTCTTTGGTGCGACATATGATGCTACCTGGTATTGATGATTTTACAGGTCTTAGGTGACCTATAGGCTAGACATTCCCTGCTTTAAGGGAATAGATAGGCAGATTTCCCCCCCACAGAACCAATGATCCTTGTCTTCTACTTATTAAGAGTTACTTAATCTTTAAAACAAAAAAAAATGCATACTTATTCAATCTGTATGCTAAGCAAATCCAGAGAAGCTGGGTTCTATGAAGATGAATCCAGAATCCCGATTGGAAAAAAAAGTATTAACTTGTGTGTGATATACAGAGGGTACAACCTTGCCTGCTGCACATAAGTAGGGCTTGAAACACTCATTGATGAAGACCCAGGGTTGTAACTTTCAGTATGAATTAAAGTTCAATGTAAATAAAGCAAAAATTCACACAACGGAGTCAGAAGTTGCCATCACGATAA
Organism: Nesogale talazaci; assembly: GCA_004026705.1. Classification (NCBI taxonomy): domain Eukaryota; kingdom Metazoa; phylum Chordata; class Mammalia; order Afrosoricida; family Tenrecidae; genus Nesogale; species Nesogale talazaci. The sequence goes on from PVJH01030091.1 coordinate 13,817, forward strand.
ACAGATTAAAGGTTGAAATTGTCAAGGATTTTATCTTGCTGGGACCCACAATCAAAGGTCAAAGAAACAGCAGTCATGATCACACTGGTAAACATCTGCCAGAAATTTACGATAGAGTCAGATGAGGATAAGTCATTGAGGGATACCATTGTTCACGTCAGCTGGGTCTTGACTGTATTCAGAGAACACCAGGAATCTGTTTACTTGTGTTTTATTGACTATGAGCATTTGGCTCAATAGATCATAGTAAACTGTGGATAGCATTGAGAAGAATGGGAAGGAACTTCGAAACATTTAGTTGTGCTCATGCAGAGCGTGTACATAGACCAAGAGGCAGTTGTTCAAGCAGAAAGAGGAAATAGTACGTGATTTTCAATCAGGAAAGCTGTGCTTTCTTTTCACTATATTTATTTGGTCTTTATGCTGAGCAAATCATCTGAGAAACTGGACTATCTAAAGACAAGCATGGAGGTTTGTTAACTTTTTGTCTGCAGATTACAAAATGTACTTGCTGAACATGAAGGAGGATTTGAAACTTTTACTGGTGAAAATAAAAGACAACAACCTGTAGTGTGGATTGTAACTTGGTATAAAGAAATCCAACATCCCCAAATGGGACTAATAGATAACGGAAGTATAAACAGAAGCAAGATTGAAGGTGTCAACGGTTTCCATCTACTGGGTTCCAAAAGGAAACAGTCAAGACAGGAAAGGATGAACAGCATTGAACAAACCTGTTGTACAAGTCCTCTTTAGAGCATTGATGACCAAGGCTGTCACTCTGAGGACTGAGGGACTCCCAAGTCAGGGTATTTTCAGCCCTCTGATAGGCATATGAACACAGGTAGAAGAAATATCACAGAAGAACTGATGCCTTTTATCATGGTGTTGGTAAGAATAAAGAAAGTACTATGGACGGCCAAAGAAGCAAACAAATCTTTTGGGAGTGGGGTGTGGGGGCGGGGGTTGACAACCAGAATTCTTCTAAGAAGTCAGGGTGATGAGACTTCTCACATACTTTAGACACATTAGGGACACCGTGGCTGGTCAAGCAGAGGGTTGGTGGGAAAGAGGGAGACTTCAAGGAGAAGTACAGGCATGGTGGCTGAGGTGACTGGCTCAACAAGAACAGTGACTGTGAGGCTGGGCGGGGTCGGGCAGTGATTCCTTCTACGCTGCAGGCATCACTGAGTCCAAGGGTTCTTGACAGCACCTCACACCAACAACAACGATGGAAATATTAAGATGCAGAAGGCAGGGATAATGAGGATGCTGATGCATTATGAACCATGTGACCAACGTCTCTGAAAAATTCCCGTCGACATTTTTGAAGGGGAGCCTTCATTCAAGGCACAACAAAATACTGGTAAAAATCTTTTGTCAGCTGTTTGATTCTTTTGATGGTTCTGTCATCTACCCATTCCATAATTTCTAAAAATTGGAGGACATTCCTGGTCTGAGAAATCTTCCTGGTCTGAAAATTCTTCAGTGGGAGCTGAAAAAAAAAACTTCAGTGGGCCAGGGAACTACACCCCTACAGGAGCCTTCCTAGTGTGGAGTGGACTGGTATTCACCTGGGTCTGGGGGTCCAACTCATTTACAGTAGTCACTAGGGGATTTCTGATGATCTTCTTACCCATCTCGGGTCTCATTTGCTCCTCGTTGTATTTGGTCTAACTTCTCAAGTTTGAAGAGCACCGTCTTTGGTAGAGAGCAATACAGATGCTAAATTGTCTTGTTTCTGATTGTGAGCACTCAACGTGATACTGTTTGCCCCAAGCAAATGTGGATTCTTCCATTCTGCCTTCTTCTTCCTGTTTCAAACTGAGTCCAAAGCCCCTCGCTATTCCCGCCATACACTGTCTTATTAAGCCTCAGTGCTGTTTGGACTCTATTTTTTTTACAGGACTATTAGGATTGGCCTATAGTCCATGGTACTAAATGCCTCCTTGGACATTTCAGACATTAAAACAAAACAAAAACAAAAACAAAACAAAAAACAACCTGAGATCATTAACGAGCTCTCTGTTCAGTTTTTTTTTTTTAAATAAAGACACTTCCTCTTATTGTTCTTGATCATTTGTGCGGTTCAAGTGGAGTTTTCTGCTTTGTGAAATTTCCTTTCTCTTTTAGTCATTTTTAGTTTCACCATGAAGCCATATTCACCTCTTCTATGAACTTTTAGAAAACATTCATTTTTTTCTAAAGCCTAGAATTTGTCTAATTATGCTCCCTTCTCTGGATGTTCAAAGTTCTCAGAGGATGACACACCCACTCTCTCCTGGTGCTTCTTTGCTGAGAAGAGGCCTTGTAGTTCAGATGAAAGGTTTCCAGTCGTCTTTCAAAGGCAGATCTGGATTGAAATCTCCACTGATGTCCTGATGAGTTAAAGCAGTGATTCTAAACCTGTGGGTCACGACCTGTTTGGGGGGGTGTCAAATGACCCTTTCATAGGGGTCACCCAATTCATAACAGTAGCCAAATAACATATGAAGTAGTAATGAAAATAATTTTATAGTTGCGCATTACCACACCATGAGGAACTGTTATCAAAGGGTTGCAACACTAGGAAGGTTGAGAACCACTAATTAAGAGTAATCTGCTTACCCAATCAGACTGATAGGTTTTTTAAAATGAAGTTCATTACATAACTTGTGTATTGCTGTTGAAAACATATAGTTCATAAAGCACATTTGCTCCACATGCTGTCCACATTGTTCTGACTGTCCCAAATAATATTTTCTTTGATCTTTTGAGACATTTTCTTGCACCAACATTTGTACAACAATACTTATGGTAATAAATGAGAACAAACAAAAAACCACCACACAAAGCCACAATGCCATTGAGTCAGTTCTGATTCAGTGTGGCTTAGGATTTCCAAGCCCCAAAATGCATATGGGAGCACATGACTGCCTCTTCCTCCCTTGAGATAGCTGGTGGGCTTGAATTGTTGGCTTTGTGCTTAGCAGATCCCCCTATGAACCCACAGCACCACCAAGGTACCTTATGTGGGTTGATGGCTTGGCAGAAATAAGTTAAAACTACAATGGGGGCATTACGGCTGAAGTAGAGACATAGTTGGTGATGAATGATGTTCTACTTGCGCACACAGGGTCTGAAACCGCTCAGCATGATCCGAGTTCTCTTGTGATATGTATTACCTGGGTGGCGTGCTGCGTCTCTGGCTCTCCATGTATAAAACAGGGATGGTTATAAAGATTTAAATGAGTGACTATGTGCAATATTTGCTTAAGACATTGCCCGGCACATAGTGGTTTTTTAGGGGCTAAGAGTTGAGTCCAACCGATGGGGACTCTGTGTGACATATTGGAACTGCTCTGGGGTAGTTAGGTTTTGTGTCAACTTGCCTCAGCATTTTGGCCGATGAGACCAGGCCCCTGATGAGATTCAATGCCATGTGAGCATCTCCAAGAGGGGTTCTGCTGGGAACAGTCTAGTCATTTTAAGATAACGAGGTGGAGTGTGAGCGAAGGGAAGTTTCATCCTCTGCATCCACCAGCACTGATCTTTCTGCCGAGTCTTCCTGCTTCCTGGTGTATCAGCCCTGGCAGCCACACAAGTCAGGAAAAGCTCCCAGCTTATCATCAGTCACTGGACTCTCAGCCATTCACTCACTCCTAACCATTGCCAGGAAATAATCCATTCAATCAGTCAGTTAGAACATCTTAAATGTTAGATCTCATGATTGCCACACGGAAGATGGCATTCTACGAGAACAGCTGAGAGTGCTGGAGGCACCAGTATCCCCATGTAAGTCAGCATATCTGAACACAAAGCTGAGGAACCCTCAGAGATAATCAAAGCTACAGAAAAGGAATACGTGGGCTGAGCCCTGGTGGCACAGTGGTTTTGTGCAGAACTGTAGCCTACAGGATTGACAGTTCAAATCCAGCAGCAGCTCTCCAGGAACAAGGCTGGGCTTCCTACTACCACCAGGGCAGTGATGCCACAAGCAAAACAAAACAAAACAAAACAAAAAAAGAAAAGAAAAGGTATATGTGAAAAGCAGAAGACAATGCTCACAGGAATATTTATATGACTCATGTATTTCATGGGGAAATATATGGGCAGTTTGGAAGGAGTAAGATTTGAAGCTACGATGCTATAGAGATCAGGTAAGAAGGGCAACACAAATTTTGGGGTTCATCTTGCTGAGTAATTAGGACTCTATCTTGATAGGGCTACATAAGCACCCCTTGATCTCTTAGGGAATCATAAAACTGAACATTGAACCCATAGCTGCCAAGTCAATTCCTGCTTACAGCTACCCTATATATTATACAGAGTGTATATATTATACATAGAGTTTTCTTCATGGTCACCTTTATGGAAGCAGACCTTTCTTTTAAGGTGCTCCTGGAGAGTTCTAACTGCCAACTTCTAGGTGAACAGTCAAATGCAAACCATTCATGCCACCCAGGGACCCTAGGGAACTAGAGGTGTTCTCTGGATTGACATTTTCCTGCCAAGGCCTATTTTGTTTACCACTGGATCTCAGGGAGCATCTCACAGGAGCCCCGGTCATCTTCCATTGGAAGGTCAGAGGCGACATGTGAATCTGCTTGTTTGTCCTCAGGGGCATCTGACTCTTTGGCAGCCAGCTCGGGCACTTAGTCTCACCCCCACATGATGGGCTTATGGGTTGGTTACAGGAGCTCTCTCCCATCTCATCAGGGGCCACAGAGGACTAAACCAGATCTTTGCGGATGGCCAGAGAACTTGTCCAGTGCCCCATCTTCACAGCCCTTTTAAATCCACTTTATTTTTTCCCTAAGTTTCTGCATGGGATCCATCTGGACCCACGATCATTCAGTGATCTTATTTCCTCAGCTATTCCCTTGAAAGAAGAATATAAAAGAGACTATCCCCTTTCTCTTCCACCACCACCAATACCACCATCATCAACCACCAGTGCTTAAATCTCCACTTATGAAAACCCTGAGTCTCTACCGACCACTTTCCATACTGTGCCAGGCATTCAGTAGCCTTCCATTGAGTCCAGGTTGAAAGTGCTAATGCCTGCATTCATTTTTTAAGAGTTGCCATAACAAATTACCATGCATTACGTGACTCATAAGAACAGATCTGTATTACCTTACGGTGTTGTGTAGATCCTGGGGTTGATTCTGTTGATCCCTTCTGAGGTCTCTGAGAAAGTCTTTGGTGGTGCAGGGGTCAGTATTTGGTTGTTAACCTAAAGAGCAGTGGTTCAAACCCATCAGCTTCACCCAGGGAGATAACTGTGGCCATCTGATTTTAGGAAGATGTACAGCCTTGGAAATCATTATGGGTGAGAATTGACTTGATGGCAGTGACTTTTGTTTGTTTGTTTGTTTCTCTGAGTTGCCCCTCGCATGATACTAGGGGGTGATGGGATGATGGAATGGTCAAATACCTCTTCCCTAGGGTCTCAGAGCATATATATATATATATATATATATATATATATATATATATATTTGATCTGTGCTCCTTCCTCTTTCCTCTGACTAACACATTTACGGAGAAGTTCGGCACCAATTCCTGTATTGTTCATCTACCCTGCTGGTAAAAGTGGCACATATGGTCTGCACATGATGCATTGCCGTTTGTATTCCTCTCCTATCCCTCCAACGACTCTGTGCTGCCTGGTAGCACAATCATATGGAGAGCTTAGCAGTGCTGGGCTTTGGAACAGAGCACGGAAATATGGCAATGTAAAAAAATGAGAACCACAGCAGATGGCAGGAGAAGTTGTCTTTAAATGCGGATGAGCAGTTGTTTCTTCTGGTGGGTTTTTATTATTAAATTTATTCCCATCATTTGGCTAGATATGTCTGTGCTTGTGCTCGCTTATCTTGGGTTGGCATCATCTCGCTTTCACTATATGAAACCAGGAGCTGTTCATCATACCAATTATGAATATATCCATATGGTCTCGGGTAATTGTCAACTTAGTCACACAGATGTAGCCTGGTGTCTATAGGGCTTGATCCTAAAGAAAACAGTGGGTATACCCTAAAAAAGATCAGAAAATTACCAGGAAGAATCATTTTCCTGGCCCTCTTTGTAGTGTGGTGGACCAAAATGATTGGTTCTTTAATTGATTTCAAAGACATTATCCTTATTTTGGCTTGTAGCTTCTGACTGCAATCCCTAGTGTACAACCATTGATAAATGACACCCTTCATGGAAGCTGTTCCTTTTCTCTTTGTGACTTAGAAAAGAATTCATTTCCAACTTCTAAAAAAGGGAAGGCAAAGTTTAGCAAGTTCTTTCTAAATGAAATTCAAATGTTTCCTCTGCCGTCTAGAAGGATCTCTGGTGGAGTCGTGGTTAAGCTTTGGCCTGCTAACCACTAAGGCCAGCAGTTCAAACCCACTTGCTGCTTTGAGGGAGAAAGAGGAGGATGTCTGCTCCCATAAAGAGCTACTGTCTCAGACACTCCCCAAGGGAAGTCCTGCCCTTTCTGAGAGAATCACTAGGCATGGGAATTGGCTGAATGGCATTGAGTTTGGTTTTGGTTTGTTACCTTCTTTCATGCATGGTGACCCTACTGGACAGGGTAGAACTGCCCCTTGAGGTTTTCTGAGGTTGTAAACGTGAACTTGAATAGAAAGCCTCATCTTCCTCCCGCAGAGGAGCTGGTGCTTTTGAGCTACTGACCTCAGCTGGCAGTGCAATGCAAATCCCCCTCACAGCACCACGGCTCAGAACTGACTCGACAAGCGTGTTGTTGCTACTCTCCATCTCTTGTCCCCACTCAAAATACAATCCTCAACCATTCCTGTTATGATCAGCAATATGTCCACGATCACCTCAGTCATTCCCATTTGCACCATCTCCTTCCTTCTCTATGGGGATTTCTATCACAAGGGACTGATTTCAGATGCTGCATCATCGGCACTGCATTCTCTATATTGCTCCCCAGTTCCAGATCAGCCTTCCACCCTAGGCCCACTGCTGAACTTCCTAGAACACAGAGGGACATCAGGTGTTCATCTATCCCGATCCTTGACTTTTCAGAAGAGAAATGTTCAAGCCATCCTGAAGGAGCATGTTTTCAAGCAAAATCTGCTTGGTAAAATCATCTGTGGTAAGATGAATAGTGACATGGCCATCAACAGGAAGTCAAAAGGCAATGCTCCCTCTTTTTCACAGGCTCACGAGGGGGGGCTCAAGGACTTTCTGTACTAGGAGAAAGGTCATCACAGGTAATTTTGGGAGACTGGTAGTAATCATCCCATTGAAGAGAGATGTACAGTGAACCTGATTATTTCTCAAAGAACTGTCATTTTCTAAAGAGTCGGAAATTTCAGCATCTTGAAGAACACCAACCACTGTTATCACAGCTCTAACTTGTGCAATCAATCAGGGGGTTGAACCTCTAAACCAGCATATGTAATTTCCAAGGGCATAATTTTAGCAAAATTCACCCTGGTCTGAATCAGCTTCAGTCAGTCTTTTTCCAGTAAGTCCTGTTCTTTCTCAAAGTGACAGTCTTTCTCTCTCTCACCCTGCCCCACCTCCACCCACACTCCTCCACAGTTAGAAGAAATGAGACCACAAGCCATGGATTTAAGGATGTGGGAGGGGCCTGACTTGACTGCTTCCCTGTAAAACAGGTCTGTGTCCAAGATGGCACCTGTTGAGAAGCTTAAAGTTGTGCGCAGTGTTGTAAGTGTCCTACACCTGCAATCTGCCTGTTCTCCCAGGTACCTGCTCACAGTAAAGAATTTCTCTCACAGATAAAGATCTAAGTTCTACTGGTACACCAAGAATCTGAAAGCATTGTGTGATGTCAAATATTTTGCTATAGTTAACCCACAGACTGAAGAATTTTCTTTTGTTGTTCCTGCCATCCCTGTCAAGAATGTATGTTAACTGAGGATATGCCTTCTTTCAAACAAGGAGCAACAGAAGAAACTGATCCACCTCCTATCACCCCATCTATCAATGCACTGAGCAGGGTAGTGCTAAAGTACCATGGGTTAGGACTTCAACATATCTTCTTTGGGGGACAGCAATTCTATTCACACTACTGCCACGGTATATACAGTCTGTATATACACAGTATATACAGATTATCTCTGACTTTCCTATTGCCTGGCAGGGGGAATGGAATGCTGGTATCCCAAGGTCAAGAAGCTCTGCCTAATGGCCCCTTTGGTCGCTGAGTCCATCTAAATATCCACTTCTTTAACTTAGTGATGTCTGGTGCTGGTGGTGGTGAAGACTATATTGGAATCACAATGATATTAAATGACAGATGTTTGAAGGTAAAATCCTGTTTTAGTTTATGAAGACCAGCAAAGTAAGCCAGTCTGAGAACGAAGCTGACAGTAGGGAAGATGGAGAAAGGAGAGCTGAAGACACAGGACCTTTAATGGCATGATGTATGCTCTCAATTATATGCCCTGAAACTTGCCTTGTTTCTGGATTTTTTTTATCACATGAATCAAACTTCCTCTGAATCACTTAGTCCAAAGGTCACCAAGCTAGTTAAAGATGAAATCAGGGATTCTAATCTATGTTTTTGGCTTGAACCATTTCTACCACATTACTCTTCTAACTAATTAGAACAGTTGAGTTGTATGTATAATGCAATAGTAAGTCTGAAGATCTAAAAATTCTGACCAAAACTAGAGAGAGAGAGAGAGAGAGAGAGAGAGAGAGAGAGAGAGAGAGAGAGAGAGAGAGAGAGAGAACCCCAATTTTAATGTTCAGAGTAAACTGTGAAGGGCAGGAGTGCATTAGGGGAAACTATCTTTAATAGTTGGGTTTTATGTCAAGCTGACTGGGCCAGAATTCTCAGTATTTTGGAAACTGAGGCCTATTATCCCCCCCAGATGTAATTAACTCCAGATTGGAACTTGCTGTTGGTGATCTGGCCCAGTCAAGCAGCTGTCAAAGAATAGGGTGAAGTGCAACCACCTTACTCAGATCTCAATCCTGATGTGACTGAAAGGAAGTTTCCTCTGGGGAATGGTCTACTTCCTATGTAAGTAGACCCTGTAGAAAGCTTACTCACTCTTTGCTGGGTCTGGATCCTGCATGTGGCACCTGAAGCATCCGTTCCTTGGACTTGAGCCTGTCGGCTGTCATATTATTTATCAATCCTGGGAGCCATTAGTATAAAGTGACCAGATGCCCCACTTTTAATAATTTTTAACAATTTAACAATGTCCCGCGGTGCTTTAGAATTAAAATAAATACATTACAATACTATTTTTGCATTCTATTAAATTTTTTGATGCTCCATATAGACCAAATTTTTAATCAAGAACCCCACTCCTATCCCCAGGGTCAGTGGTTTCCCACTTACAATCTGGTCACTTTACATTTGTAGCTCACCCTCTCACCTGCTGACCTTGAATACATTTGTCTGTCCAGTCACAAACCTGAGCAGTTGACCTTGGATGAGTTACCTCTGCAGCTGTGAGGTTCCTGCTTCATCAGCCCTCACTCTAAGCTACTCAAGACAGGAGGAGTCTTTGCCTTAATATTTCACCCATGAAATACCAGAGTAGACTTACCTCCACTTCTACACCGACCTGAGCCATTTTTTTTGATATAAATACTTCTCTGCATATGTGTGTGCATTTTAAAAATACATAGCCTTGGGGGGATCCAGGATTTTTGTGTACCCCCTCATATGTGCGTGCATATGCATTTAAATATTTTTTACAAAACAACCCTCACCTTTAATGTACTCTCCCTTACACTTACTATATTTGTCAAATCTGTGATTTCATACTTGGAAACATTTTTTCAGACTCATCTGTTTGGATGGCTGATAGGACCTACCTTTTTTTTTTCTTCTTCACCTCTTCTGCATCATCAAATAGCTGTACTTCCATGACCCTCTGCATTAGGGAAAACAAAAAGAAGTCTCACAGAGTGAGCTCAGGTGCATAAGGTATGTGGTGCGAGAGAGGCATGCTGTTTTTACCAAAACCTGGCACACTGAGGTGGCTGTGGGAGCTGGTGCATTGTTGTGGTGGCAAATCTAGTCCTCAGTCTGCCACAAATCAGTCCTTTTTTGTTGTACACTCTTATGCAATCTTTTCAGAACTTCAATATAGAAAGCTTGATTAACAGTCTGACCTAGTGGAAAGTCCAAATGCTTTCCAGGTTGACATTTTCATTCACTCTGGAAGTTGACAGTTGTCCAGAACAAGGTTTGTTATCAATCGACACCTTTTTTGTCACCTTTAAAAAAAATGTGGATTCCACCTGGACACTTGAGCTTTTCCCATTGCGCTGTCCTTGTAAGCTCTGTTCAACATCACAACAGTTTCTGCAGCATTTTTTTTCCTGAGCAGGAAACAGAAACAATGTTCAAATGAAACTGCTTTTACAAAAAAAAAAAAAAAATCACTGTGACCAGAAAGCACCTTCCTAGGCAATGCCACTGGGTGTGCAAACTCAGAGTGAGTTGCTGGATGCTTGCCTTGTGGGGGGTGGGTGGGGAAGAGTGCATACTATGAAAACTCTGTACCACCCAGCACAATTCCATGTTTTTGGTGGGGGGATACCCCCTCATATGTGTCTAGTTTTGCTTCCCTAAGGAGCTCAGCCTAACCCATTGACCTAAAGTCATTATTTCAAATCTTTGGGAATTTGGGGTTGCATGGTATAATGCATTCACCCATTTCTTCAGTGAATCATTGAGCCAATTGTTCAAGTCAATAGGAATGCAATTGTAACAACAAAGAGTAAAAAGCATAATTAAAATAAAACAAGTATTCTCTGTGTATACTGAATTATAGTCAGTCAAGGGTAAGGATTGGCAATCTGCGGACAAACTCTGTCTATGTTTCCAGGAAAGTTTTATTGGAAGATAGTTACCCTAATTTTTTATGCATTATTTATCATTCTTTCATGCTATCATGGCTAAGTTGAGTCGTTGTGGCAGAGATTCTGTGTCCTTTTACAGGAAAAGTTTGCCAAACCCCCAGATGGAGGAGAGTTGTCCCTTAAATGAGATCACAAATTCTGTAAATCCATTGGGATAGATGGAGTTTATGAGATCATGAGTAGATTGTTATATGTGATATCTAAGGCATAATAGAGGAATGTAAGGATGAATGTCTCGGAAAGATCAGTTAGGATGGTAAATTCTAGCAATGTGAAGCCCATGGAAAGGGTATTCGTAGTTGAGTTGTGGGGTTTGCAATCATGAGACAAAGACAAAAGACATGAGACAAAATGTGCATGCATTGTTGATCACAGAACTGGTTTGCTCTGTGAACCCTCATCCAAATCACAATAAAAAGTGTTTTAGCAAAGAAATAAAGAGATACAGCCAAAACTGCAGTATCAGCAAAGCTCAAAGCTGGAGCAGAGAAAGCCAGACTAGTTTAGGGAATCGAAAGCTGGCTGGTGTGCCAAAAGAAAATGAGTGAGGATGGGCTGTTCGGGAAGTGACT